>CALNXK010000048.1:135000-422500 GCA_942486035.1 Porites lobata | reverse complement strand
AAATACCGTTGAGCCTTAACTACAAGATACAGGAATGATAACATGTTACCCTAAGCAATGCATAGGAGTGTAAAATACAAACGGAACAAAATTTTCATCGGGGATTAACGCTAATCGGCCTTTCAAAAACCTGGCCCAGCTTTGCAATTTTTCCCGGGAAATTTTAGTAGGCAGGAAAAAAAATAAAGATAAATGTATAGAAAATGTTAAAAAGTAGTTCAGCGCAGATAACGCCGCCCTCAATTTTTTCAGTGGCATACTTAGGAGTGAAGCTTAAGTATTCAATTCATATGTTTTAGAACAGCTGTTTTACGGAAATTATTCGACGTTAGATTCTCAAACAACACTGTAATTTCTCACGCAATTGCCCATCCGTCAAGATAGCTTCCAAAACCATGATAAGGTCTAAAAGAGTGCTTCAATTAGCTATTGTGTAACTATATTCTTGCTCTTTGCTTTGATGTCATTAATGTTATCTTCCTTTTGTTTTTGTGGCCTCTACTACACGGAAGCTATACTATTACTGCAATCTCATACGTTATAGTCACGCGACTGCCTACCCGTCAAGATAGCTTCCAAAACCGTGATAAGGTCTAGTACTTTGATTAACTATTGTAATTGCTCTTTGCTTTGACGTCATTGCTTTTATGTTCCTTTGTTTTTATGACCTCTACTTGCTACACAATTACTGCAACCCAATACATTATAGTGATGGAAGATGGTTTCCAGATGTTTGTGCATAAAGCTGTTGTTATTTCGATATACGTAGCCTTTCAAGACTGCGATTTCTTAGGTGAGGTTTGTTCGTTTGAACTTATTTTATACGGAAGCCCGAGCTCATGCAGTTTATATGAGTCTAGTTGTATTTCAATCGATAACACCATGTATTGAAATGGTAATACTGAATAAACTTGTTAGTTGTTGTAAATCGCCACGTCAAAAAAAAAACAGAATTATATATTCGCTTGGACAGTTAGAAAAGTTCTAAACGCAATATCAGACATAAACAAAACTTAAATTTAATTTGCTTTTGTTGACGCTAATAGTTTCCTGCTTTTTTTGGCTAACTTGCTTGTTTTTATTCATAATGGTGGAATTTAAGAAGTTACTAGACAACCCCGACTTAAAAATGATACTCATTATGTTCCAAAAGGGTACAATGTTCAAAGAGTTTATGTTTCACTCTCACATGAGATTCTATGTCACACAATGGTCGGCGACAAGGTTTTATGGTAGCATGAGTATGTACCAACGCCCTCTCCCAGAAAAAATCGCTCCTTGGCAGCACCTTTAAAATCGCCTTTCGGCGATTCTTGTTTTATGCAAAAATGTAACTTGCTTATTTAGAGATTATTATGGTTGAAATTACAAACCTGACATAAAAATGGAATTCTTTCTTGTTATTTCTATAACAGTTGATTATTTCATGATGAAGTAATGTCAGAGATTCCAACCCTGTTAACTGTATGAAAGGAAAGTTCGTGGAACGACATAGCCGCGCCGACAGGCGCCGAAGGCACGAGCCACTAGGGGGGTCCAGGGGCATGCTCCCCCGGATATGTGCCTCTAAGACGCCAATGTATTTTGAAATCACAGTCAAAGGAAAATAGTGAAGTTTTTAACAGGCAGTGGAAGCTAAGACCTAATGGTCCCTATCATATCAGTGCATTACCGCGCCCAAAAACCGTTTTCTCTCTATATATAAAACCGTTTACATAAAGACCCATAAAACGGCCATAAATCGGCCCGTGGACCACACAGGAGAGACGTAACACACATTTTAAGAAAGGTAAGCTGTTTTTCATTGAAATACTTTCATTTACGTAGGTTACAGAAACGATAGGTATTTTTCCCATAGAAATCCTTATATTTTGAATGTTACGCAACAATGCCGATGCTCGACGATGCTCATATTTCGAGCTTGGGCTACCTGTGATGCTCTGATGCCAAAAGGGTAAAAATGCCTGAGAAACTACAGAAAAACGCCAAAGAATCGTGCTAAAAACGACTGGTTAAACAAAGAAAATATTATATTTCTTTGACTAGGAAGAGTTTCAAAAACTGGGAGAATATTAAGCGAAAGCAGGTGGCCGGAAATACTGATTCGCAAAACAGAAGGTTTCTGGTTGAAACGGAAGGGTTGGAATCTCTGTAATGCCCAGTATCTACTCGCAGCACTTCACTTTCATTTTCAATTGTAATCTCTAGTGAGATATCATTCGAGGGCTCCTTCGATAGTGCGCGGCGGCTAGTAACTTCATTAGTCACGAGCGGTCAAACTCAGAGACCGCCAAGGGTGAATCCCCATGAATAGCTGGCCTTCGTTTTCCGTTACTTTGCATTCTAAACGTTAATTTAGATCGTAGTAATTGGACGAAGAAGTGCAACGTTAACTAAAAGATTCAGCTGTGTTTGGGACACTGACCTTTTGTCCTGTAATCAGTGAAAATGGAAGCATTCGTAGACTCTTCGTAGCGGAGGACTGTCGGTTTTAAATACGATTTCTTGGAGCCTTATTTCTTGCTTATTACATGATGAGGAAATTAAATATTTCTAAGAAGGTTTCTATATCCTTGAAAAAAAAGTGCAACCTAAACGAGAATTGTTCCATAACACTCTCGATGAAGGCACATATAATTTGTGCCCCAAATGCTCAGTGCTTCAGCAAACAGGGGCACCCAACGACGGTTTCCTTGTAAATGCATTAAAAACACTTTTTAGGCTATCCAGGGTACTTTCAGATCTTTGGAATTGCATTCTAAGCGGCGCTCTAAAATTTGTATCTGTTCGGTCGTCGTAGGGCAACTTGAGTCTTTTCGAAATTACAAGGGCTTCAGTATTATTTTCCCGAAAATTTTAGATGCAATTTTAAGTTTTACGAAAGTGAGAATATTTCTGATTCTTCTCTCCATCGCATTTTTGAATCCGAATATTTTAGGTTTCCTTTTTCTGCGAAGAATAGGCTGACTTGGGTACTGAAATGCGAAAAATTAAACTTTAGAAAATCGTGGGGAATTTATTACATATATTACGAAGATTGTACATAAATGGAACGGTCATCTAGAAATTTTTAGCCTTCCTCAAGCTATAGACAATTCTAGGTAATTTTTGCTTCTCCGAACAGATCATGATTTTACAGAAAACAGTCGTTTGGTGCCCCTGAGCAAAGCCTCATATTAATTTCTCACGATCGAAAGGAAAAAGCTGTACTTCTTGTGGGGTGGTACATAAATAAAATAAATGAATGAAATGAAATTAAAACTATTATAAATGTACAGCCTGTTCTGTAGGCAATAACCGCGAACGGCTTGCCCTCGCACCACACAAATATGGCGCTCCTGTAATGAGCTATTGAAAACAGGCCAAAATTTTTTCGTTCTCAAATTTTAAATTTACTACAAAATAACGTACTTGTCCTGCTGACCAGCTAGTTGTTTTCTCTGCCTGGTTCAACTTTGTTCTCAATCGAGACCTCATCTCGTCAAGCGTCGTTAGTTTGTCGCACGATAATCCAAGAGCCAGCATCATTCCACATATCTCCACCATGTTCATGTTATCGATGCTTTTCGCTTTGCCTGCAGAGGCCATTTTGCATTTCCCTACTGGCCGGTTTTCCGACACGTGATGTTATTGGAAGAAATATGTTAGCGCTACGCTGCTCTATGATACATGAGTGTAAAGTCCACAACAGTGTAATGCGCGAAACATCAAGCGAAATTTAATACGGGTAAGTTCCCAGAAATGCGCGTCGGTGGGTGTGGGTATAACATTAATTTATCCCGCTGGGAATTTTGTCAGAATATTTGGGTCATAGCTACAGTAGCTAAGGGTGATTTGACCTCAGATCACACAATATCTTTGACCCTTTTGTTACCTTTTGTGTCAGTTCTCTATTTTAAACGTATCTCTCTGCACCATCACAGCTTTATAGCCTGTTCACATACCCTCTATTTTCTCTTTAGAGATCGTAGAGCGCTAGCCTGTTCCAGGCTCCAAGATAGTCGGGTCCAAATTGAGAAGATTGTCTGCTGCTGGAAGGGGTTTCGCGTGATCTATAGCCTGCGAGTCGTGAAAAGTACACGCGCGAGAGGCTCGCGAGAGGAGACGGGACTGCGGAGGGCGGGGAGTAGAAAGGGGCCTTTTGCCGGTCCCTCGCGGCTTCGCCGCTCGCTCGCGCTTTCTCACGCGGCTCGCTTCGCTCGCCCAAATAGGAGAGCTTGCTCGCAGGCTACGTGATCCGTGAATTGACAGTTACACAGAGCGTGAATCGGGAAAACTCATGAAATACAGTCATGATCTGGAATTATAAATTCACTGTGACGCGTGATCCTATACTGCCGCCTCGATTGCTCCAGTGAATGGCTGCATAGCCTGTATTTTTAGCTGGTTACTTGTGATTTATATTCTTGATGTCGGATAAACAAGCCGCAGTTATCTATCGGCGAGTGACTCGATCGGCGAATGGCTTCGCGATCATGAAGAAACAACACTTGTCTTCTTTCGTAGCTGGTCAAGGTACTTTAGTTCGTGTGTTTTCATGTGTTTTTCGACAAACTTTCAAACAAGCTCTTGTGGCTTTTTTGTTTGTTTTTGTCTTTTTCTTTCGATGAAATTGCATTTCTAGTATTCTAAGAAATGAATTAAAACGATTTGCTTCGGGCGCCGTTCTATCCTTCGCGAAAAAAAATCTCAGCTAGCTTCCAATTTTAAACTGACGCGTACACCGACCATATATGGAGAACATGGTATATTAGCTCATATACCATAACGGCTAAGCCAATCAAAATGTTAGAATTGCATTATCCAATGATTCAGTTTTTAATAAGAGCTATTATACCATGCTCTCCATATATGGTCGGTGTACGCGTCAGTTTAAAATTGGAAGCTAGCTGAGATTTTTTTTCGCGAAGGATAGAACGGCGCCAGAAGCAAATTGTTTTAATACATTTCTTAGAATACTAGAAATGCAATTTCATCGAAAGAAAAAGACAAAAACAAACAAAAAAGCCACAAGAGCTTGTTTGAAAGTTTGTCGAAAAACACATGAAAACACACGGAACTAAAGTACCTTGACCAGCTACGAAAGAAGACAAGTGTTGTTTCTTCATGATCGCGAAGCCATTCGTCGATCGAGTCACTCGCCGATAGATAACTGCAGCTTGTTTATCCGACATCAAGAATATAAATCACGAGTAACCAGCTACAAATACAGGCTATGCAGCCATTCACTACAGCAATCGAGGCGGCAGTATAGCTTCTTTTCTCGGTCAGCAAAACCAGCTTGTGGCTTCAAACAACTTCATAACAAGCGACCGAGGTAATACCGGTAGTTTTTCTCCGTTGTTCTTGCTTTTATAACTGCACCGAAAATCCAAATTCATAGTAATTTCGACGGCTGTCACTTAAAAATTATTTTCCTTCCCATTATCTGCCAGGTTTTTTAAGCTGTTCTGCTGTGTAAAATCCTAGAATCACGATGAAAACTAATGTTCATCGCACAACGTTTTGATTTTTCATTCATGCAGTCTAGGCGAGTCCGTTCGCGCGTTGACAGTTTTGATAGACGTGTGACATGTCAATAGCGGAAGTCCCTTGTCTTTTCCGGTTTGTTCTAGTCGGGGCGATTCAACGAGATTTTGTGGGCGTTTTTAATAAAACAATTATTCCACTCGGGATTGTTGGATATGAAATGATTATAGCCAACTCGGCGCTATGCGCCTCGTTGGCTATCTATCATCTCATATCCAACGCGCCCTCGTGGAATAATTGTTAAACATACCATAACGGCTAAGCCAATCAAAATGCTAGAATTGCATTATCCAATGATTCAGTTTTTAATAATTCTATTTAGTCTAGGTTTTATGGCAGCCCAGTATACACCTTCTGGTGTCTAGTCTTCAAACGAAATTGGAGAGACAATTTCGTTATGATTCCCGTTCGGTCTAAAGGGAAACTAACACCCAGGCAAAACATGCTACACGTGCTGGTCGAACTCTGTTCATCTCCTGTTAGGGAAATAAAAGAGAATAAACCAATTTTTCCCCGAAGGCCAAGAGAAAACAAGGTAAGGTTAGGCCTACGGGCATGATGAGTCTGAATGCGGTGTTACATTCTATTGACGGTGAGCAGTTTCTCCTTTCCAAAAAATACCAAAACAATGTCTCGTGGCGGCCCTTTACTAATGTGGTCGCTATTTACAAGGTTACGCTTATATTTCCCTTATCAACTACCAAAATGCGACTTTTAAACCTTTTGGAGTTTTAAAGAAAAAAGAAATGACAGACAGCATTTCAAGACAAAAATAGTAACACGTGCGATCTCGAAAGCGATCAACTAATCTTTTGAAAATTGGAGTTCTTAAACTCATACATGTAAGAGACGAGCAAAATGCGCCTCACGGAATTAGAAGATTTTTCATTTCGCAGAATTTGATTGAACTCCAGCCTTGCCTGAGAAACTGATTCTTGGGTTCCAGAAACGCTCGAAACAGCGTTTCTGAGTAATCTGTTAAAATTTTCCAGGGGAAGCATGCCCCCAGACTCCCCTAGGGAGCTCGCGTCCTCGACACTTGCAAAGCGCCTTGCAGAGCCAAAAACTTTAGCGTCCAGTGCTCTCAGAAATATGTCCGCTACTTTACAAACCTGTCGAAAACCCTGCAGATAAAGTGATTTTCGAATGACCTTGATAAATGGTTTCGGTAAGTGTTCGTTGCTTGTTTTATCAGACGACGGATGAAAAGATCAAAACATGACCTCTTCGTTTTCCCGCCAAAGAAAACCCTAATATGGAGAAGGCATTGTTCGATTGGCCAATCGCACACCCGTCCCTGTTACATGGGTGTCAGGATACGCTCTTTGAACCGCCGCCCGGTCAACTGAGTTGGAAGAGCGTCGGTCTGCTGAGCGGGAGTTCGGGAGTTCAAACCCGGGCCGGACCATCAACCAGGGTCTTTAAAAAACTGGTGAAGAGTGCTTGATACTTGCATTTCCATCCCCATCCCATTTGCTTATTTGCTTATTTTCTGTTTTTTGCTTCGAACTCCCGAACTGGAACTTTCTTCGATTTTTTTCTAGAAGGTTCAAGTTATCGGGAGTCGACTGTACACCAAACTACACCTTGCAAGAGTTTCGATCATGTAATGTATTATTTTTGTTAATCTCATACGGCCTTCCGCTGTTCAGTAATTAGCTTTTCTTAGTTGTTAAACATAAGCAGCAGGTCAATTTCTCGTAATGTAACAGTCCGTTCTCATGCAATTTTTAGTGATAACCTATCTGACGGCAACAACAGCTATCTTCTACTAAGTTTTGATAATTTAAGAGTAACGTGATGCAATTTCCACATGAAAACGTTTGTACATAAAACCTGTATTACACAAGTTTTAATGGACTTCCGAACGGCTCACTCAACTGAACTGCCGACGTAATGAACACTCTTTAAAAAATGGTAACAATAAAATAATAAAAGAAAATACAGTTGAAGTTCAAATTCTTTCGTGTACTTGCTGAATGGCAGGTCATTTATCCATCTGAAATAATATTATAAAACCCCCCTAGGAGTATTACACCTGGCGAGTGACAAAGTTGCTGATTGGGTCAGCAGCAGGCGTGCATAAAAAGCAGAATTTAAGTCAAACAAAACGCTTTGTCAACAGTTTTTCTTCAACAAGCCGCTTATTAGATACATTCCGCGCTGACGCTTGCAAGTCTTTTACGTAAGACCGCATTTTTTTACAAATCTTAACTCGTGGGTTATTAATAAATTGCAACCAAAGACAACAACTGATTCAGTTAGCACTAAAAGGGAAAATATGTCAACTTCCGAGAGCTCCAACAGCAATAACACTTCTCTATTATCACCAGTAATGGATTTTCCTTCTCGAGCGGAACAAATAGCGGTGTGCAGCGGTCTTTTATTTGAAGCCCTCTCCATTGTCACGGGAAACTTTGTCACAACTGTTTTCCTCCCAATAGAGAAGGAGCTTTGCAGGCGAAAAAGCTAATGTCTCCAGTTATAAACATGGCATTCGCGGATGTAATATCTAAACAATGGTCGGTTCACAGCTATGGAGTATCAGCTATGGGGTAGTGTTGAACTACTTTTACCAACACTTCGATATCATTTTCTTGCAGGCTTCGTTAATTCAAGTTCTGCAGTTTTTATATCTTGTGAAAGATTTTACGCCCTCTATCGGCCACTTAAACACCGTACAAATTTTGTCAACAAGGGCATACGCCATTGTTATAATAAGTGTAATCTGGACAATGGTTATTCTTGCCAGCGCGATGTGCTTTGTTCTTGCAAACTTAATTTCATTCATAGCAGCTTATTATCTTTCTACAATTCGATTTTTTTGTTGATCATATGTTTCCGTAACATTAGTATTTGAAGAAAATGTTTAAAAAAAAGATTTCCTCTCACCAGCAAAACAGGGGAACAGCAAAAATTTGAACACGAATCTATGGACACCAAATTGCGATCAGAAGTTGCAACTATATACTGTATTAAGAAGTTCAAACACAGTTTTCATCGCTAATAAAAAAAATTGTAAAAATTACATATAAGTGTTTAATACGGCTGCAAGTTTCTACTTTACTTCTTTTGATAATTAATGCTTTGGCTTTGTTCTTAGGTCGTGTGCTTGCTTTAACCCTGGCTCCAGAGGTCCGTTCTCAACATTTTGCCGTCTGGCTAAATCAGAGAAAAGTTTCAGGTGAACATGTCGCTGACCGAAGAAACTTCGTCGGTCGATGAAGGACAGAGGCTACTAAAACAACAATTAGGCTTTGAAGTGATTCTTCTGGATGTAAATACTTCATCGACCAACGAAGTTTCTTCGGTCAGCGACAAGGTGCACCTGGAACTTTTCTCCAATTTCGCGAGACGGCGACACGTCCACAGCATGAGCGATTTCTGCCGCGTCTCTTAGACCCTTCTTGGTGGTGGTAAAGGTCGGTCGTTTTTGCATGGCCACCGCACTCTGTCCAGGCGGGGGTTGAGATTTGTTCGTGTGGCCGTCCTTTGGAAGGAAAGAGGTACCTCAAGCCCTGTAGACTGTACTGCGGGCACTACTGAGCTAACTGAGTCGGCAGTCATTCGTTCTCCGTTAACTGAGTACGTCTTCACAAAGTCATCGACGTGCTAAAACCCAGTATGCGAGAATTTTCTCCCCTTCTTTGAAGGAAATGTACGTAGACCTCCTGGTTTAGGAAGAACCTAGATACCATGGCCAGAGTACCGTTGTTTAGAGTTAAAGACTTAAGTTTTACCCCTTTTTTATTTCTCGCCCATCTTAATCTTGACGTAAACGTCCGACATCTTGAAACATTGCCGGAACACAAAGTGTGCCTACATATGAACAACTGTAAATTAACGTCACAATTCACTGCTCACAATTACCTGTCATTTTTGACAGCTGTCAGTTGAGAGGACTGAAGATTGAGATTCCCGCCTTTATTTGACAACTGTCCGCCCAAAAAGACCAAACAAAGAAAGAGGAAAAAAGTCGACTTTTTTATTTTGAAGTAAAAGGCAAAAAGTCGAAAAAACTCGAGAAATGTCTCTTTCCAGCTTTTTGGCGATTTGTGGGATATAAATATTACTCAAGAAAGTTGCTTCACTTTATATCGCAGACAAATCCTAAAAATATCCGGCTTTACGTGAGAAAATGTATATGTGTCTGTAACTTTTGTATTTGGAGAAAATGTAAAATGAGAACCATCTCCTCTCACCAACAAAACGGAATCGCCCAAAACCAACGCTTGACAAGAACATTGCTGTTCGTGTCTGCTGCTGCTGTTTTGGCGTGGCTTCCTTATGTAATTGTCGAGTACGTATTTATTGAATATTCACAAGATCTTTCCAGCATGGCAGGTTAATTATACCACAATCTTTCTTCAATATTCTAACTCTTTTGTCAATTCAATAATCTGCGCATTTAAAGTACCTGAATTTCGACAATCATCGATTATGTGGTGTTTAAGACGTCGTGCTATAAATGGGGTGAACACCAAAAACAAAAAAAGACGAACAGATACTGTTGCTTTTGATTTATCTAAGGTGAAGCAGCTTAGATCATTAACCGATCCTAGTGACACACAGCAGAAGTTTGAACATGAATTCATGGACACCAAATTGTGATCAGAAGTTGCAACTATGTACTGCACTACTACGAAGCTCAAAGCACTTTTAATTGCTAAAAAATTGTAAATTAAAATTATATATAAGCGTTTACGGCTTCAGGTTTGTACTTTACTTCTTTGATAATTTTTTTAAAATGCTTTGACTTTGGTTTTGGTTCTTGTGCTTGCTTCAAGCCTAGCTCTTAGGGTCCGTTCTCGAAATTTCCTAGGATGTCTAACCGTGTTCACGGTCTCTCACTTAGAACTATTAGCAATAAAGTAAGGGAAAAATAAACAGGCACCCAGCGAGGGTAGAGCTAGCGCTTGCCCTGAACGGTGTTATTCCCGTGCATTTGATATACGCATAATCAACGCATAATCAACGCATAATCTATTTATAGGACAAAAGAACAATCAAAACATACGAGTGAAGCTTTGCCATATAAGGAATACTAAGCACCAGCTCTTCCTCGGTAAAAAAAAAATTAAAAATTCATGGCGGACAATGGATTCGGACGTCTGGAGCTTTCCGAGCAGACATTTTTGAGTTTGACTGTCAGGGTTTCAGTGCAAATGAAATATCAAGTCATTCAAAGTTAATCATGCAGAATTGTCCTCCATTACCGACGTTATGGAACTGCGCTTTCTTCGATCACATCGCGACAGAGTCGCTGTAACTCGGCTCACCCACTCATGCATGGCGGTCTATGAAACTTCTTTATCCTGAGAAATACAGGTAACGTTTTATTTAACAACCCAGTCAACATTTGAGTATTGATACGAGGTTCAATTTTGTTAATGTATTGATTATTTATTTCACGAATGGATCGTTGAATGACTGTGGTTTTCACATTGTTAGGCCCGGGTCAATCATCGATCCTCACACGCTACGAGCATATTTCTAATGCTGAAGGAGCGCAAACAATAGCGGGAATTTTGCCTATTAGCATTTGCATATACGAGTACATTATACCGTCCCGTGCTTCAGGAGCTGCAACCTGCCTATAGAATCTGGAATATTATTAAGGTCAATTTACTAGAACGTCCAAATGTTTACACGATTCTGCGCCATGTCATTTACAAGAACTTCAGAGACTTATCAGCCCGCCAGAACCCAGCGCTCTTTTTTTTTTTTTAACCTCAAACCTGTTAAGTACAGTATGATAAATTATGGTCTCAGGTGTTTTGCCGCAGGCGCCTTCATGGTGAGATGAGTTACCAGCAATTCAGCCGCCTGGGAATTGTGCGTTTGTCTGATAGTTTATCGACGCTCCTTGTTAAGCTTGCTTTTGAGTTGTAGCCATTTGATTTTTCAATTTTCTTTCTTGTAATTAGCTTAAATTTCTACATATATACTCGTCTGTAAATGAGCATATTTTTTATATTTTTAAACTCATGTAAAGCGCTTAGAAATGGTTTTATAAGCGCTATTAATATAATTGTTATTACTGATGATGATGATGATTATTATTACTTTATTTAACACAGTAAAAATCACGGATAAGATTATTTTAATTATTGTAATAATAGACCTTAGGCAAATGTGTGAGAAATTACAGTGTTTGTATGAGAATCTAATGTCGAATAATTTCCACAAAACGGCTGTTCTGAAAAAAATATCAATTGTAAACTAAAGCTACAAAGCATAGGACTGTCCTAAACAATTTTGGGGGCGTACCTGTGCTTAAATTTCTCCAGAGGCTTGCTTTAGATTTCCATATATTTGTCTGTAATTTTCCCTGGACTTTCTTACAGACCAATGTATAGAAAATTTTAAAAAGTGGTTCTAGGTCTTCTAGTGCATGTAACGCCCTTAATTTTTTTCAGTAGAATCCTTAGGAGCGAAACTTTAGTTTACAAATCATTTTTCTTTTTTCAGAAGAGCCGTTTTACGGAAATTATTCGACATTAGATTCTCATACAAACACTGTAATTTCTCACGCGTTTGCCTACTCGTCAAGGTGGCGTCGAAAACCGTGACAAGGTCTGTTATTATTATTAGCTATTATATTAATTTATTATTAGGTTTGTCGCTTGTGAGGTACGAAGTTTGAGCAAATATATACCTGACATTATAGTGGCCAGGGATCGATTTCTGCCAAAGTTACTGAGTTTTCTTGGTAGCGTGAAAAAATCTCCCAAAGCGTTCTCCAGCTGCTCCGAGGGATATGGTTACTTATTTATTTGGACAGCGAACGGACAAATAAATTGTTTTTATAAATTTTGCGCACCCCTCAACGTTTTTTACACAAGTGATTAGAAGCTCTCCAAGTCAGAATTAACCGCCGCCCAGTTAGCTCAGTTTGATAAGCGCCGGTCTGCCGAGTGGGGGGCCACTGGTTCAAACCCCGGCCGGACCAGCACTCGGGGTCTTAAAAGTCCTGCCTTTGTAAAGACATCTGCATTTGGCTAGACTTTCTAGTCTTCTCGGATAAGGACAGAACACCGTAAGCCCGTATCACGGCAACCCTTGCACATGCAAATTCTCTGGGGCGTCAAAAAATCCACACACAGTTGGTTAAGAGTAGGGCACGTAGTCCCCGGTGTAGTGGTCTATCGCTCATGCGGGGACGGACGGTGACGGGACCGCAGTAATTAGCGTCACGCTGTTGCCGTGGCCCTGCCAGGAATTAGCGAATCTAATAAAAAAAAATTATTTTCCGTAAATTGTGCCGGTGATTCTTTTTGGTGTATCGATTGCCACAAAATCTACCCAAACACCATCATCAATTCCGAGATGAACAATACATTAACTATCGCCAGCTTTACCAACACCTCTTCGTCAACTACGATGCATCTTCCTTCCCGAACAGAGGAGATAGCAATCTGCAGCGCTATCGTGATTGAAGCTGTCTTAATTGCCGGCGGAAACTCGCTTACAATTTTTCTCTTCGTACTTGAAAAGAAGTTACGCAAGAAAAGTTTGCTTCTGGTTATAAACATGGCGTTCGCTGATGTGATGTTAGGAGCTGTGTCGTTGCCCTTGTACATTTACTTGCGAGTCGGTTTTCGGCCACCACTATGGAGAAAAGGTGTTTTGGACCCGCTGGAGGTGTTTTTCCTTTGGATAGATCTCATTTTCTTGCAGGCGTCCTTAATTTCTGCAGTGTTTATATCTTGTGAAAGATTATACACCGTTTACTGGCCACTAAAACACCTAACACTGTCAACAAGAGCATACGCCATTGTCATTACTTTAATTTGGACACTGGCTTTTATCGTTAGTGCATTCTTCAAACTAGTTAGAGACTTTCTTCCAACAAAAACAGGTGTTTATCTTATGACAATATTAATTTCGATTTTTTTGCTCGTCTTATGTTGCTGCAATATTGTATTTGGTGGAAGTTTCAACAGAGAAACAATGCGCCAAGGAATGCTATTCATCAGCAAAACAGAGCGCGCCAAGCCCGACGCCTGACAAAGACCTTGCTGGTTGTGTCTGCTGCCGCTGTCTTCTCCTGGCTTCCTCACGCCATTATTCTAAATATGACGGCGGCACATATGGTCTCTGTTCCTATAATAATTTTTCATTGTTTCTATATTCTTACCTATTCCAGCTCCTTTGTCAATCCAATCATCTACGCATTGAAAATCCCTGAATTTAGACAATCGCTAGTTACACTGTACTCAAGACGTCGGGCTGTAGATAGGATGGACAGGAAAGGCAAAGACGAACAAGATACGGGTACTATTGATTTGATAGAACAGAGAACATTACCAACTGATCCTAGTTACACAGAGCGGAACTTTGAACACGAGTCTACGGACACTAAATTGTGATCAACCAAAACTGCAAAAAAGGCCTTCCTTTCCCCACCCACAACTAGATCCAAGAAACCGTGAATAAACTAAGGGACGTTGTAGTTGCTAGTAACACTGTTACTATAACTTATGCATTAGGTTTGGTACATGAAAAGTTCGGCGTCTGAATCAAAGCCGTTCCAAAACCGTTCCACAGTCGAAAAAATCCCGTTTGGGCTGGGAGTAAAGAACGGCTGAGCCGTAAGGGTTCCAAATCGAAATAGGCGCTCCTAATTGATTCAGACGTCGAACTTTTCATGTACTTAATTCAATGTTTTAGGTTCGGCTCGTGAAAAGATCGGCGTCTGAACCGGGCCTTAGTAATGCCCTAGAAGCTGTTACTCCATGCACGAAACTTAAACGACGCTCCAAAATTCTCACGTTGTGTTACTTGACTAATTTAGTTTTCTATAGTAAGTTATTTACGTTCTACGCGTTATTGGTTTTTTGCGTTACACTCAGATCAATTTTAACTTCTAAAGGGAATAAGGAAAATTTATCAGGATTAAATCTGTTAAGGGTGACATCCCATATGTACGATCGTTACTAATGTCATATTCATGTTGACGGCTCCTAGAAGCTTCGGCCACCTGTGACATCCGGATTGAATTCTTTAAGTTATGAAAACAGTCTCTTCCTTAGCATTGGTAAATTTAAATTTGACAGCGTAAACAGAACACATTTGACCGTTATTAAAACTCCTGTTACAATCATCTAGATGTTTCTTTTGGTGAAAATGGATCACGTGATAAAATGATAGACACACTTACTGAAAATATTTTCCATCATCTTATTAAATCTGCAAGAGTATCTTATTTTTTGATTTTTTTGCGTTAGGATTCCCTTTCTGACACTGCCAAAAGATGGCTAGAGTATGAGTGAATATTGCCAGATGTCCAACAGCGAGTATTAAAACTTTTAATAGAATGGACCGCAGATAAAGATCTCTTCCCAATAGAAATCTCTCACAGCATTTTGCACCCGCTCCAAAAGACAGAGATACTCAGTGTTATTCATTTGGACAGCAAACGTTACCAATTACTAGAGTCTGACAAAAGATCAGAACACATCCCTGACTTCCTTACATCGTTCGGGTAATTCTTTCTCTTGCATTGATTATCACAAAATCTACACTTGCGCTTTCATAAACTTCAGAATGAAGAATATATCTTCTAACGCAAGTGTCATCAATACTTATCCCTCTTCATCTTCCAAGATAAATTTTCCTTCCAGAGCAGAGAAAATAGCAACCTGCAGCGCTTTCGTGATTGAGGCTTTTTTAATTAAAACACCGAACGCTCACGGTCAGTGAGAGCATATGCCATTTTGCACACTTGCTGTTCTTGTTTGCTCAAATTTAATTTCAACAAAGACAGGTGTACTACTTTGCAATATTGATTTACATCTTTTTTTCCGTCTTATGTTACTGTAACATTGTTATTTGGAGAAAGTTTCAACAGAGGGGCAGTGCTATTCATCAGCAAAACAGAACATACCCAAACCAAGGCCTGACAAAAACCTTGCTATTCGTGTCTGCTGCCTCTGTGTTCTCGTTAGTTCCTTATGCTGTTGTGGCACACAAGATCCCTTTTCCTGTAACATGTTTATATTGTACGTATATTCTTAATTTCAACTTTTTTGCCAGTCCAATCATTTACGTATCAACAATACCTGTCTCGACAATCCTTAATTATGTGTTGTTCAAGACGTCAGGCTGCAGATGGGATAAACAGCGAAGGCGAAGAAGGAAGAGATGTCTCTACTGTCGATTTGAATACGGTGGTACAGTCAAGAACAGAACCAAATGATTCTAGTGACACACAGGAGAACTTCGAACACGAATCTAATGACACTACGTTGTAATCCGATCAGCCAAACTGCAAAGGCCTTTCCTTCCCCTCCCCGACGATACAAAAACTAGATCTGGTGGTAACATTTCAAAAACAGATGTCTTTCAGTGACTGGAAACTCACAGTTTATTCTTGATTTCTTTTTGCTAATTTACTAGTTGACTTTTTTTCTCTCCTCTTCTCCGAAAGGTTTTTCTCTCGGGGAAATCCCATTTTCCCATCTCCTTAATAATTGCCTTTGTCAAACAGCAGTTTTTTTTGGTTTGAAAACAACAGAACACGTTTGACCATTATTAAAATCCGGTCAGTTTTTTTTGGTGACAATGGATCACGTGACACAATGAATTGACACAAACACTAAAAATATATTCCAGTATCTCATTTCAGAGATTTGACTTTTATTTCACCAAAGATCCATGAATCGAGCCATGAATAGAATTGTAAACCATGAAAAGAGCATCTTATGTTTTCTTTTCTTTTTTTTTTTTTGTTTTTCATTTTGGTTCTGACACTAGCAAGAACATTACCAACCGATAAAAAAAACGCTGTTGGTAGTGTGTCTGAAATTAATGTATCGAAAGATTTTTTTGTTCTGTCTGAAAAGCAAATAAGCGGACATCATTTCAATGATTTACATTTCATTCAAGTAAAGAATAATCCTCGCAGTTGTAAAGTCAATCTATGTAATTGCGTAAGAAGTCTGAAAAAAATTCAGGACTTCAACGAAATCCCGTTTTTTCTTTTTTTTTTTTTTCAGGGATACATTGCGTTCACAACTGCAAGGAACATTCTTCACATGATTTCATTTCCGCAGTTCTCATATATGACTTACTTCCATATACATTTGTCACTTTACATTTCATCGTCCTCTCAAAAATCTTAAGTATTTTGTTTATAAATGCTTCAAGCGATAAATTTGCCAAGTTTAAGACGCTTCTCTTGTATACAAAAATATCAGTTGAATAAAAAAAAGGGAAAAAATAACAATCCTTTGCTAATTCCAAAATGACGACAAGTTCCTTAATTTATTCCTTTTATGGTCCTTACGAAAATTAGCAATAATTGGCCCCCGACTCAGTTTTAACTAAGATTTCTTGTGAATTTTGCAGGTGCAATGAAAGCAAAGAAGGTTAATTAACATAAATATAAAAGAAAAGTAGTTTGCGTTGATTTGGAAATAAGATTTATTTCTTTACAAGTCTATCCAGGGCTGGCTGTGTTGAACACAAAGCTTGCTGAACTTTGGGCCGAGTCTGCGCAAGAGCTTGTAACTTCAAAATTCTCTTTCAGGCGTCGTTAGGGTAGCTTATTCACGCAACATAATATCGCGGATTTCTACTCAATCGTGTAACACTTCATTTTCTTTTTGGTTAAACACCAGAATGAAAAATACATCAAGTGCTATGAGCTCTATCAACACCTCGCTGTCAATGGTGATAGATTTTCCTTCCCGAGCGGAAACAATAGCAGTGTGTTGCGCTCTTTTATTCGAAGCTTTTTTAATTTTCATGGGGAATTTGTTCATAATTGCTCTCTTCGCACTAGAGAAGAAGCTGCGCAAGAGAAGCTTGTTTCTGGTCATAAACATGGCGTTCGCTGATGTAATGTTGGGAGCTGTTTCACTGCCTTTGTATGTTTACTTGCGGATTGGTTTTCCACAACTATGGATCGTCACAGAAGACGTTGGGGTTGTACTGCACTACTTTTACCTTCACTTTGATCTCATTTTCTTGCAGGCCTCGTTAATCTCTGCCGTCTTTATATCATGTGAAAGATTTTTCGCCGTCTATTGGCCGCTGAAGCACCTAACAACGTCAACGAGAGCATACACTATTGTCATAGTTATCATCTGGACACTCGCTGCTACTGCTACCGCAGTCTACCTCCTCACTGGAAATTTAATTTCCAGCAAGGCGGGTTATTATGTTTCTACAATATTATTTTCAATCTTTATCTTCATCCTATGTGGCTGTAACATTGGTATTTGGAGAAAGTTTCACCAGAGAGTCGGCGCTTTTCCACAACACAATAGAGTGTCACAAAACAAACGCCTAACAAAAACCTTACTTTTTGTATCTGCCGCCGCTGTGTTGTGCTGGCTTCCATATGTCATTGTCGACTGCTTAACTGAGGTACTCGAAGTCCCTGTACCTCGAAAGGTTTATTATGCCGTAATCATGCTAAATTATTCCAACTCTTTGTTCAATCCAATAATCTATGCGTTAACAGTCCCTGATTATAGGCAATCTTTGGTTACATGTTGTCCAAGACGTCAGGCTGTAGATGGGACGAACATAGAAAGGGAAAATAACTGGACTGATGTTAGGCTAAGACACATGCTAAGAGGTTCAACGTCACCTGCGGCAGCGGATCCCAGTCACCCACACTTGGCGTTTGAAAATGAGTCTTTTGAGACCAAGTTGTGATCAACACTCCTAGATTACCTAAGATAGTTTATTTAACCCTTAACCCTTTAAACCCTTAGAGTGATCAGTGCATTGACATTTTTAGGAGAGAATTGATTTTGTTCCCTTTTGGAACTTATAGGGTTAAGTTGTTGAACAACAGACTTACGGAAGCTTCGCTTTTAGGCTTGGCTAACTCTATGTGATTATTAGTTCTTGTCCAAATGTAATGTACATCAATTAAATTTAGAGAGTTGTGAATGGATGCGAGTATAAACGTAATACCTTACTAGTTATACAGTGAAAATAGAGGGCAATCACAACGAGGAGAAAAGCGTGGTTTCATTTACGCATGAGCAGAATATTGTTTACAGCCACGCAGTTGGACGACATTGGGCATTAGCAGGCCATTATTTGGGGCAGTTACTTTCAGGTCACGTGGTTGGCTCTCTGCCAATAAAAAGTAAGACAAATTTGCATCCAATGATTATGGTGTATAGTAGAGAGCCTATAATGACGAGACCTACAGTGATGGCCGCCAATATGGCGGGAATCATATACTCTGTGGAAACTCTCCTTCAGTGCGGTTTAAAGCCAGATGAAAATCTTGTCTTCTTGGCGAGGTTAAAAATCGGGGTGGTTTCTTGGTGTTGCGGACACCAATGACGTAATACAAAAGATTAAAAAGACACTGAACAATACCCACACCACAACACAAAAGCTAACAAACAATAGTTTCCGTAACACCAAGAAACACCCAAAATCGGAGTGTCTCATTAGGGTATTAGTTCCCTTTTGAGCTATATAATAATAATTTATTATTTATTAGGCGCAAAATAGCATTCAAATATACGATCTAATGCGTACAGCTATGATGTGATAAGAAATGCTGATTATTAATCTGTTTGAAGATATGCAGATATCGCTTCAAGTCGCTCAAAATGTCAGTGAGATTTATCGATTTACTCATTCTCACCCAGAGTTGAATTAACTGTTTGTTTCAAAGAGAAGACGTGTGTGGCCGAGCGTTTAACACCGCGAACTCCGGATCTGGAGGTCTGGGGCTCATGCCTCGCCCGTCTGTCTTCACCCGGGTGTAAATGGGTACCGGCGACATACTGCTGGAGGGTAACCCTGTGATGATCAATGGACTAGCATCCAGTCCAGAGGGGAGTAGCCACACTCCTAGGCCTACTTCATGCGGATTATTATACGTTTCTGGGAAACTACCCACCTACCCCTCCCATAAGCCAATATTTTGCCCTAAGTGAGAAGTAAGTGTTGATGTTGGCTTTCATGCCAAGGAAATCGCAATAAGCACCGGCCTTTTGGACCTCTGGCTCGTGTGCGTCTTTACCTTTTTTTACCTTGAATCAAAGGGGAAAAATTGTGAAGAAAAAAAACTTTGGAACGAACCTTCAAGCGGTGGCCATTGACTGCAATAACGAACTTGTCAGATGATACTGCAAGAGGTTGCAGCCACTAAGGAAATGATGACAAGCCTTTTGCTCAGGCCAGATCATAATATTGGTTGTATTAAATTCACGGAATGGTAATTATTGTAACGCGGTTTCCAGTGTATTAATCTTTCTCAATTTCAATGTACAGCTGATTAATGTTACGTACTGCATGTAATATCAATCATAATTTTGCATTTTGAATGCATATTCATTTTACCCAAATAAAATATTGACCAACCGAAAATGAACGATTGACGACATGCATTTTTTTATTACAAGCTTAGTCAAATACATCTGTTAAAGTCAACGTTTAAACCTAAAATGACGTTTCCAGTGATTTATTTGGTTGCTACAAATTGCACGCGTTATATCGGTGTTTTAATTGCCTAGTAACCTTGCACTGACCTAGTTTGTTCCAGAATTATATATGGATTATTCAATAACCTGCTTATCTGTAATTTACGTGTGTAATGTATGATTTTTGTTTCTGGTTGTAAACATAGCGTTCGCTGATATGATGTTATGAGCTGTTGGTTATCCAAAACTATGGACTCTATCATACAAGATGTTTTGGCATTTATTGGGCCTTTTTACGATTACTTTGATCTCATCTTCCTACAGGCCTCGTTAGTCTCTGTAGTTTTTATATCCTGTGAAAGACTTTACGCCGTCTACTGGCCATTAAAACATCGAACACTGTGAACAAGGGCCTACGCCATTGTCATAACCATAATCTGGACACTCACTGCCCTTTCTACTGCTATCTACGTCCATCTTCAAACCTAATTTCAAGCCAAGCAAGTTGTTATTTTTCAGTGATATTATTTTTGATGTTTATATTCACCTTATGTGGTTGCAACATTTGCATCTGGAGAAAGTATCAAATGGGAAACATCTCCTTTTGCAGCAAAACGGAGCTTACCAAAACCGACGCCTAATAAAAACCCTCTGCTGCGGCAGTGCTTTCTTGGCTCCCGTTTCTAATTGTCACAGCGTATTTGATGGGGATACATGGAATCTTTGTACCTTAAGGTATATAATATCGTAGTCATTCGTAATTATTTCAACTCTCTGGTCAATCCAATTATCTACGCATTGAGAATCCCTGACTTTAAACAACATTTGACAGTTTGTTGGTCATTACATCGGGTCGTAGATGAGATGAGAAGCAAATACGCGGGACGAAGTAATGATAGAATTGCCGCTAGTGATGTGACATCACTTCCCGCCGATCTGAGTCATCTGCAGCTTGCTTCCGAACAAGACGAACAAGTCTTTAATGACACTAAACTGTGAAATAGTAGTCCAAATAAAAGTTCTTTATGAACCTTCCGTAATCAAATTTGAAGTTTTATTTCTTTACCAAAATACGCTGTGTAACAATATTGTTATGTTTTCTCCGTTATTACTGGGTTATATTGGATATCGATTTTCTATTTCAATTCTACTTGGCTTGGTTTCCTTTCTTCTCCCAAGAGTTTTATCATGAGAACTTGCGGCTCATTGTCCATCCTCGTTCCTAGGGTCCTGACTTCTACCCGTCCATGCATGAATTCGCCTATAATAGGCCCTTTGCAGCTAGTTATCCCCGTGGTACAAAACTGCCATGCTGGAGAGTAAGGCTTTACAAGGGTTTCGATACCTTCATATTCGTATCTCCGCGTTTTGGCATTAAGTCCAAAACTTGTGCCCGTGAAGGGGCAAGCTTGAAAGAACGAGATATATGTTAAAAGATTTTTTTTTCTGTAGCGATTAAGGGAATATCAAATTTTCAGTGGTTTACAGGAAGTAGTACAATGTAATACATGTATGTAGAGAATTTGTTGCGAACTAGGACGTAGCCGAATTCGGGTGACAAGTAGCGAACCTGGTGGCTTTCCAGCGTGGTTGTTTCCTTTTTTACCACGTTAGTTGCAAAGGGCCTATTGCAGTTAATGATAAAAAATTTGTCATTTCGTTGCATAAAGGTCTGTTTTCTGGTTAGCGGCTAAGTCAATACACTGTTATTACGGGTGCGTGAGTCATTTTTGTAGAGACGGTGGTACAGGTCACACAATTCCATGGTGAGTAGTTCAGCGGAACTTTAGTCAGTCAGTGTGTCTTAATGTCAGCTTATCGGTAATACAAGAAAAAGGCAATTCGGTCTTCTTTTTTCATTCAAATAACCATTAACTTAACAGTTACATTCCATTCTATATTAGCTTAGAAGTAAGTTCTTAGCCTATCAAATTAGTGATGTTAGTCATGTATTGCATTTAACTCAGTTTTAAATAGCATTTAGGATCAAGGTTTGCTGTACTATATTTTTATTTGATATTAATTGGCTTCAATCTTTAAACTAATAATAATATTATCGATGATGATGATTATAAATATTCTGCTGCTAATGATAACGACGACATGGTCATGATGGTCAGTGCTGATGATGTCTTAACCCTTTAACTCCCAATAGTGACCAACATCAATTTTCTCATAACGATAGACATAGATTGTCAAGAGATTAGAATATGAGAATTAATAAAATGATCACCTAAGAGAAAATGCTTTGATCTTTTATCAAATTCTCTCAACTCATTCTTTAAGGAAATATATAGAGATCAGTGTGGAGAATTTTTAATGTGGATATTGGGGCTTAAAGGGTTAATGAAAGGGAAGATGATGCTGCTATTGAACTCGATGATGACGCTGATGTTGCTAGTGGTGCTGTTGAAGCTGATGATTAAGCTGGTGATCAGAGACGAGGATGATTTACGTGGTGTTTATGCTGCTTTTGATGACCATTAAGATGATCATGGTGGTGGTGGAGATGTTGGTGATGATGTCGTTGATGATGGTGATAATCATGATATCCCCTGCTGCCGCTGCAGATGATAATGATGAGGATGATGATGTCGTTGATGATGGTGATAATCATGATATCCCCTGCTGCTGCTGCAGATGATCATGAAGATGATGATGATCTTGATGATGTTGTTGTTGATGATGATGACGATGATGATTGTAACAGCTTTTCAGACTACGTAAAGTGAGTCATTTTCCGTTACAAACCCTGTGAATTTCTTTATCACACCCGTTAAACAGTCTTAAACAGGGAGGGTGAGTCTACTCCGCACTGATGCAAAACAGCCCGTCATAAGAAGAACCAATGGTATTGCTGAAAAAAGCGTCGCTTTGCCTCCCCATTATCAGTTTATTTTGTTCACACTGTCGCACTTTCACCAAACCGAGTAAAAGTGAGCCCAATTGATCTCAGTAAAAGTTTACATAGGAAAAAAAAGTTAAACCCCCGTCGCGTATCTACGTCCCAAGACCTTGATTTTTAGTAATCCTGCTTTGTTATTTCTCTAAGAAAGACAGTGAAATCTACTTGTGGTCGGGTTAGCTTTTAGAACGAAGCTAGGACGCCTTTCTTAAACAAAACCGTGGCATGTACAGTTCCCAATGGCATGCTTAATGATAAAAGTGTACTTTGCAGTATATTGTAAAAGAGTAACCTAGACCTTTTGAGTACTTTTAAAGAGCATGCACCTTTAGACTATACATAGGGTTTCACTCATTTTGTGAAAACCGCATTATATGTCAACCTGTTTAATAGAATGTTATAACTCTATTGTCTCTAATGTTTTGTCCAGGTAGAGTACAAATTGACCACAAAGAGTCGGTTACCAATTCACCAATTATAGTTAAGTGTGACTTTTACAGGCCCCTATGTTTTTTTGCCGTCTACCTCTGTTACTGTTCTTCTGTCTGTCTGTCGGTCAGTTATTCTGTCTGTCTCCCGGTCTGTCAGTCTGCCTGTGTCTGTCAAGTCTGTCCTTCAACCTCTCTGTCAGTCTGCCAGACATTCTGTCTGTCTTGCGGTGTTTCTATCGGTCTGTCTGTCTGTCAAGTCTGTACCTAAGCCTGTCTGTCAGTTATTCTGTTTGTCTGTCAAGTCTGTCTGTTAGTCCGTTTGTCAGTCAGTCTGTCTGTCTAGCTACCTGTGTGTCAGTTGCTGTCGGCTTCAGTTCTAGCTCTGCAATCTGCCGCAGTTATCGATTAACAGTTTTCTGTTAATCAGCTGTATGTTTGATTGTCTGATTGTTCGTGGTTTGTCAGTCGGTCTCTCTGTGAATCCATGCCAACTGTATGTCTGTCAGTCTTTTTGTCTGTTTTTCAGTCTGTTTGTCTGTCACGGTATGTCAGTCTGCATGTCCACCTAACTGTGTGTCAGTGCTGTCTGCTTCAGTTATAGTAACCCAATCCGCAGTTATCGATTTACAATTTTATGTCAATCAGTTTTTTTGTCATCAAGGTAAGGTTTCGTTGTACAGCTGTCGTCTGTGTGATTGTTCTTTATTTTTTCGTTCGGTCTCTCCGTCTATCCGCGCCAAGTGTATGCCTGTCTATTCCCTATACAACTATGGTAGTTGCTTGCTATTGTCATTCTATCAGTCTGTTCCTACTGCCCGGGTAGGTTTATTGTTTGATTGCGACTCTTCAATTTCTTAGTGCTTGCATTTTTTTTTATGGTCAGAAATGTTTTGATTATCACAGACACGGTCAATGTAGTCATTTCCAGAGTTGTTCTTCTTGTTAAAAGTCAGTTCATCAGTCCAGGCTGTGTTAAGATGAAAAATTCTGATCTGAAGTTGAGTAAACTTTCCCCTCTGGATGTCAGTATCCAAGACTATTCAAAGCAGCCAATCGGCCGTCAGTCAGGCTTCTAAACCTACTATATCAACTTTTTTGATAGTAAATAAGTAAAAATATTTGTCAGCCACAAAACAAATTTGTTGGTCGCAAAAATGAAACAGCCCGGCATTCCATTATGACCTAAGGGATTAAAAGCTCCTGCATATGGATCATTCGGAAAACAGTTCAGCATGCGAGTTTGTCAACTTCCTGGGTTGCCAACAACTTATTATCAACCCGGGCAAGCATTTTAGTTCGTCAACTAAAGGTCAGACCATGAGTCAGCTGACTGGTGGTCAGCAATCCATGAGTTCAGTAGTCAAGTCAATAAGTCATTCCTTTCCGTTCTCTAGTCATTTGAATACTAAGGTCAGACCTTGTGTTAGCTAAGTGGTTAGTCTACATTCCGTGAGATCAATAAGTACGACAGTCGATTGGTCATTCTATATATTAATATATTTTTGTAGTTTACAGAGTAATATTCATGATACGGACTTTTACTTTTCACACGTTTGTCTAGTCCAGTTTAATGTCACACAAGCTCCGTCAATGGCAAAGTTACTTGAGGCCGTTTCGTCATCAGAAGGTCCATTGTACGTTCTAACCGTTAGAATACAAAACGAGTCAGTATGCTACACAGTCACTGTCAGTTTGTCTTTTGCAGTATTGTAGCCATTTATCTCTTAACAAATCGTTGATAAACGTCAGCTTTTCAATCTCCTTATACGCTGGCAAATTTAGGTTTTTAACTTGTGAGTCTAGTTCATACAATCTGTTGGTCTGTGGACAGTCAGTTTAAGTAGCCCTTCGTGCACCTTGGTGACAGCTTGCATTAGTCAGTAAGCAAGTATTGGGCAATTCCAGAAAATATCCATACCCAACCACGGACGGCTTCCATGTTTTATCCCCCCCGTGCCTTCGGAAATTCCAAAATGCGTTACCCCCCCATGCCCTCAGAATTCCATAATCGTGAACCCCCCCTCCCCTTCAGAATTTCCGTTTTTTTGGAAGTACGTTTTCAACGCATTTGCAACGCCTATATGAACAAACGAACATGAATTTATGCCTCCTCAAGGCTGTGATCTAGCGGCGCCAGGCGACAAGCTTTCAGACTCTAACCTACCGCTAGTAGACAGGCTGTGCAAACTCCTTTTTAGGTCCGAATTTGGCAATAAAAATAAACACCACTAACGGCAATTTTACTCCTCTTTGTTTTCTTGTGCTGTTTTGACGTTTACAAAGCAAAATAGCTCAAATTCAGACTGTTAAAATCTTTCGGTGGTCAAATATACCGTCGAGGCGTGTTGCGTCCTTTTATAGGTCATGTAGTGTGCACGAAAAGTGTTCTAATCTGACAGGCGTTCCTTGGAAGCCAGGGACTGGTGAGAGTTTTTCACTGTTCATCGGATGGGAGTAACAAGAAACTTGCAAGCAGTAAGATACATATTCCATTTTTTTTTTCATATGACAAGAAATTCATCAAGGGTAATGTGAAACCCACATTTTACTGTTCACTTCTATAAGTTATGAGTGTAAACACGTGTCTGATCTATCGATGCTTGTCTTTTGCTTCCGCGGTCATACGTTCGTGGTTTATTTACGAACTACAAAAGTCCACAACAATAGCGTTTTCAAGGAACTCACTCTACACTTTCTACTCCAGAAATCCCACCTGTGGAGTTACCCCATGCCTTCGGATTTCCAATCGTAAATACCCCCCATGCCCTCAGAATTCCATTATCGTGAACCCCCCCTCCCCTTCGGAAATCCTAAAAGCCGTCCGTGGTATGGTATGGATATTTTCTGGAATCGCCCATTACAGACTTAAGGTTAATAACTGTCACACAGTTTCTTACTAAGTACTCAGTGTTTTGGCAGCACTCAGTCAGCCTGTTGACAGACCAGCTAATAATGCAGTCAGTTTATCGTAGCAGTCAGTCGGTCTTTTGACAGACCAGCTAATAATGCAGTCAGTTTATCGTAGCAGTCAGTCGGTCTGTTGACAGATCAGCTAATAATGCGGTCCGTTTATCGTAGCAGTCAGTCGGTCTGTTGACAGACCAGCTGATAATGCAGTCCGTTTATCGTAGCAGTCAGTTGGTCTGTGGACAGACCAGCTAATAATGCAGTCAGTTTGTCGTAGCAGTCAGTCGGTCTGTTGACAGACCAGCTAATAATGCAGTCAGTTTATCGTAGCAGTCAGTCGGTCTGTTGACAGATCAGCTAATAATGCGGTCCGTTTATCGTAGCAGTCAGTCGGTCTGTTGACAGACCAGCTAATAATGCAGTCAGTTTATCGTAGCAGTCAGTTGGTCTGTGGACAGACCAGCTAATAATGCAGTCAGTTTATCGTAGCAGTCAGTCGGTCTGTTGACAGACCAGCTAATAATGCAGTCAGTTTATCGTAGCAGTCAGTCGGCTTGTTGACAGACCAGCTAATAATGCAGTCAGTTTATCGTAGCAGTCAGTCGGCTTGTTGACAGACCAGCTAATAATGCAGTCAGTTTATCGTAGCAGTCAGTCGGCCTGTTGACAGACCAGCTAATAATGCAGTCAGTTTATCGTAGCAGTCAGTCGGCCTGTTGACAGACCAGCTAATAATGCAGTCAGTTTATCGTAGCAGTCAGTCGGTCTGTTGACAGATCAGCTAATAATGCAGTCAGTTTATCGTAGCAGTCAGTCGGCCTGTTGGCAGACCAGCTAATAATGCAGTCAGTTTATCGTAGCAGTCAGTCGGCCTGTTGACAGACCAGCTAATAATGCAGTCAGTTTATCGTAACAGTCAGTCGGTCTGTTGACAGACCAGCTAATAATGTAGTCAGTTTATCCTAGCAGTCAGTTGGTCAGTTGACAGATCAGCTAATAAGCTAATAATGCAGTCAGTTTATCATAGCAGTCAGTCAGTCTGTTGACAGACCAGCTAATAATGCAGTCAGTTTATCGCAGCGGTCAGTTGGTCTGTGGACTGATCAGCCATTAATGCAGTCTGTTTCTCGTAGCAGTCAGTCGGTCTGTTGGCAGACCAGCTAATAATGAGTCAGTTTATCGTAGCAGGTCAGTTGGTCTGTTGGCAGACCAGCTAATAATGCAGTCAGTTTATCGTAGCAGTCGGTCGGTCTGTTGGCAGACCAGCTCAGTAATAATATAGCATGCACACATTTATGTCAAGGCACACCAACTTTTCCACATGACAAAGCCCAATACTACCTTCTGCCTTATTTTGGCCTTAATCATTCGGAAAAATCTTTGTCAAGTTTGTTTAAATACTTGGATTGGTAGTTCTTGTTGTCGGATATTCGTTTGTTGTTCTGTAACGGTAAGCTAGACCATCAATCATTAAGTCATTAGTTACTTGATGAATCTAGTCAGTCATCAGGATTTATCAACTTTTCCAAGAGTTTTGATGACAGTAGTCAGTCGGAAGTTAAGATATGTATGTAAGATTGTTGTCATTTGATTTACTTTTACTTTTATTTTAAACTCTTACTAATCCAGTTCGGTCATTTGGCCAGCTGTGTGTCAATTTTTTAGTTTAATCTTTAATTCCTTTAACCTTAGAGCGCCATGAAGACGCCTGCATGTCACTTGTCAGATAGTCATAAGTTTGGCAGTCAGTACTGTGTTTAAGTTATCAATGAGTAAGTCTACCAGTCTTTTAAAAGTTAAAATTGTCGTCAAATAGTCAGGGAGGTCAGGTTAGTGATGTTAAATGATTTATTTGGTTTTCGTAAGCAAACCAGACGCCAGCATGTCATTCCTTAGACAGCTTCACTTTGACAGTCAGTACTGTGCTTAAGTTATCAATCAGTAAGTCTGCCAGTCTTAATTGTTTAAAGGGACGTCAAACAGTCAGTCAGGTGGTAAGTCACAGTAAATTGCCAGGCGATATCGTAAACGAACCTGTTAGGCGGTCAGAGATTCCGTTGAAGAAAATTCATATATTCACGTCACAAATGTCCAGAGGTACTCAGTGCGTCAGTTGTACGACATACGTTAGGGTAAAATAATTTTCCGAGTCAATGTGCCATTTGTTCAGTGGTTCCAGTCATGCATGCCGCCTGTCGTCACTGGTTAGTCAAGAGGTTCGTCAAACAGTCAAGCTTGGTTATTATTAATCTTATCCTCGTTTAGTCAGTCAGTTAGTATCATCAAGTCTTTTCTCAGTCCAGCTATCGATCTTTTGATCAACTCTCTTGCAAATCAGTCAGTCAGTCGAGTCAGCCAGTTATTCAGTGAGAGATATATAGTTATTCACCGAGTCTGAGTTATGTTCAATCAATCGTCAATACTTTTTTACATCATTCTTTCTCTCAACTTTTCAGTTACCCAGTAAATCGGGCAATCATTGAGCCGAATTATGTTCAGTCTACCTGAGAATCAATTGGCAAGTCGAACAGTTATTATTACAGTCAAACAGTTATTGAGTCATTCAGTAGAGCAATCAGTTGTTGGTCCATTCAGTACTACCAATAAATCAGTCAAATAGTCAGTAAATGATTCTGTCATTTAGAGTTGTTTAGTGAGTCGGTCTGTCATTTACTCAAACAGCTAGCATGTAATTTTGTCAAGAGTTTTAGAGACATTCGGTAACGTAGTCAATCAGTTTAAAGATCAGTTAGTTAACCGGTTGTTCGTTCAAAGCTATTCGATCAGTCAGTCAACCAGTCAACCAGTCAACCAGTCACGAGTCTCTAAGAGTCAATTGGTAAGTCAGGCAGTCAGTCAGTCAGTCAACCATTTAATTTATTTAGTCAACCACTTAACCATTGGATCAGTCAGTGTTTCATTTATATAGTTAAAGGTCCAGTCTGTCCGTTTGTAAGAAACGTGAGTCACGTTTAACCTAGTCTGTTCGTCCGTCAGTGAACCGTTAAGTCATGTATTTATTCGCCCAGTCGGTCAGCCTTTCAACCACTGATCTGTTCTTCAATTTTCAGGTCTAATAACTGATCATTTTACTCGTTCAATTATTCATTTACCCTGTCACTCGGCAATTCTGTCATTCAGGTAATAACTGGTCAGTCTTTCAGTAGGTCAATCTGAGTATAGTTGCTACAATAATCTATAGCTAGTCAAACAGCTACCCACCCAGTATTATAATGGCAATCGGTAAGTCATTCAGTAACCAGTCAGTATATAGTTAGTTGGCAGTAAGACCAATTAAGTCTGTCAGCTAGCCAGTACGTCAATCTATCATACAGGCAATCCTGCGTGCAGTCATTTAGTCTGATCTGTCAGTCAGTTTATAGTTAGTAAGTAATCTTCAGTCAGTCTACCAGCCAATTATGTCTATCAGCAACAATCAAGTGAACCATTGAAGTCTGTCAGCCAGATAGTAAACCAGTCTATTATACAGGCAATTGGTCAGTTATTCAGTATGAAATTGCGTGTCTAGTTAGTATAATTATATTGTACAGTTAGTCAAACAGCCAGTGAAGTTTGTGAGTCGTCAGAAAATCAGTAAGTATAGTAATCGTTAGTTGCTCAACCAGCCATTGAAGTCTGTCACTCAGCCATCCTGCCAGTTAGTCTACCCGTCAAATATGTCTGTCAGTCAGTCATTCAGCCAGTTAGACAATCAGTGTATTGTTATTATAGAAACCTCTACTTCATTGTACGAGCCAGTGAGGTCAGGCTGTCAGCCATTTAGCCAGCCAATCTGTTAGACAGACAGCTGGTCCGTCATTCAGTCAGACAATCACGATATATGGTAATCGCTAGTTATAACACTCAACCAATGAAGTCTGTTAGCCAGATAGTAAACCAGTCTATTATACAGGCAATTGGTCAGTTATTCAGTATGAAATTGCGTGTCTAGTTAGTGTAATTATATTGTACAGTTAGTCAAATAGCCAGTGAAGTTTGTCAGTCGTCAGAAAATCAGTAAGTATAGTAATCGTTAGTTGCTCAACCAGCCATTGAAGTCTGTCACTCAGCCATCCTGCCAGTTAGTCTACCCGTCAAATATGTCTGTCAGTCAGTCATTCAGCTAGTTAGACAATCAGTGTATTGTTATTATAGAAACCTCTACTTCATTGTACGAGCCAGTGAGGTCAGGCTGTCAGCCATTTACCCAGCCAATCTGTTAGACAGGCAGCTGGTCCGTCATTCAGTCAGACAACCATGATCACGATATATGGTAATCGCTAGTTATAACACTCAACCAGTGAAGTCTGTTAGCTAACCAGCCAACTCGTCAGTCTATTACGGAGGCAATCGGTCGGTCATTCAGTCAGACAATCAGTTTATAGTTAATGTACACTTTAGTTCAGGTAATGACGTAGTGAAGTCTGTCAGTCAACTTTCCAGTAAGTCAGTCTATCCCTGAAACAAGCTGTTCAGGTCAGTCATTCAGTTAGTCAAAACTTATATGGGTAATATAGTAACCTCTTGTTCAGTCAACGACCCAATGAAGTCTGTCAGTTAGCAATCCTTCCAGTCATTCTGTCATACAAACAATTGGTCAGTCATTCAGTCAGACAAATTCAATTTTAAGTCACTAGGTCTTAATATCATCGGTAATGACTCCAGTTACTCAGCAAGCCAGTGAAGTCTGTTAGCTAGCCAGCCAGCCATCCAGTTTATCATAAAAGAAATCGGTCAGTAATTGAGTTAGTCAATCAGTATATCGTTAATATAGTTAACTCTATGCCAGTTAGTCCATTACACAGTCAATGGGTCAGTCATTCATTCAGCCAATCGGTATATAGCTAATTATTAAAAACTGAATCATTGGATAATGCTATTCTAGCATTTTGATTGGCTTAGCCGTTATGGTATATGAGCTAATATACCATGTTCTCCATATATGGTCGGTGTACGCGTCAGTTTAAAATTGGAAGCTAGCTGAGATTTTTTTTCGCGAAGGATAGAACGGCGCCCGAAGCAAATCGTTTTAATTCATTTCTTAGAATACTAGAAATGCAATTTCAACGAAAGAAAAAAGACAAAAACAAACAAAAAAGCCACAAGAGCTTGTTTGAAAGTTTGTCCAAAAACACATGAAAACACATGGAACTAAAGTACCTTGACCAGCTACGAAAGAAGACAAGTGTTGTTTCTTCATGATCGCGAAGCCATTCGCCGATCGAGTCACTCGCCGATAGAGAACTGCAGCTTGTTTATCCGACATCAAGAATATAAATCACAAGTAACCAGCTACAAATACAGGCTATGCTGCCATTCACTAGAGCAATCGAGGCGGCAGTATAGCTTCTTTTCTCGTTCAGCAAAACCAGCTTGTGGCTTCAAACAACTTCATAACAAGCGACCGAGGTAATACCGGTAGTTTTTCTCCGTTGTTCTTACTCTTATAACTGCACCGAAAATCCAAATTCATAGTAATTTCGACGGCTTTCACTTAAAAATTCCTTTCCTTCACATTATCTGCCAGGTTTTTTTAAGCTGTTCTGCTGTGTAAAATCCTAGAATCACGATGAGTTTTTAAAAAACTAATGTTCATCGCACAATGTTTTGATTTTTCATTCATGCAGTCTAGGCGAGCCGGTTCGCGCGTTGACAGTTTTGATAGACGTGTGACATGTCAATAGCGGAAGTCCCTTGTCTTTTCCGGTTTGTTCTAGTCGGGGCGATTCAACGAGATTTTGTGGGCGTTTTTAATAAAACAATTATTCCACTCGGGCTTGTTGGATATGAAATGATTATAGCCAACTCGGCGCTATGCGCCTCGTTGGCTATCTATCATCTCATATCCAACGCACCCTCGTGGAATAATTGTTAAATAGTAACCTCTAGTTCAGTCAACGATTCCACGTAATCTCTCAGTCAGCCATGTCGCCAGTCAGTCTATTATACGAGAAATCGGTCAGTCATTCAGTAAGACAATCATAATAGAGTTAATATAGTAACCTCTAGTTCAGTCAACGACTCAGTGAAGTCTGTCAGTCAGCCATCCAGTCAGTTATTCTATTATACGAGCAATCGGTCAGTCATTCAGTAAGACAATCATTATAAAGTTTATTTTAGTAATCTCCAGATCAGTCAACCAGTGCTGTCGGTCTGCCAGCCAGAGAGCCAGTCTATCATACAAGCAGTCGGTCAGGCATTCAGTAAGACAATCACTATATAGTAGTTAATAACGTAAGTTCTTGTTCAGTCAACGATTCAATGTAGTCTGTCAGTAATCCAGTCAGTCTATCATACAAGCAGTCGGTCAGTCATCAGTCTGTCAATCAGTTTATAGTATGAATTAAAAGTTATTTCTAGTTAAATCAACAACCCAGTGAAGTCAGTCTCTCAGTCACCCAATCACCATATTGTTGATTTAGTTATCTCTAGTTAAGTCAACGACTCAGTGAAGTTTGTAAGCCAGCCAGTAAGAGTGTCATACAAGCAAACAGTCGTCCATCTAGTCTGTATATTAAGCCAGTAGTGTAGTCTTTTGTCTGTCAATTAGCCAGGAAGTCAGCCAGTAAGTCAGTCTGTCTATCACACAAACAGTCGGTCAGTCATGCAGTCAGTCAATCAATATATAGTTACTTACAGTAGTTTGGAAGCCAGTTAGTGAACTCTGTCATCCAGACTGTCTGTCACACAAGTAATAGGTAAGTCAGCCCATATCTAATCAGTTTATCAGTCAGTGAAACCTGTCAGTCATCCAGTCAATTAGTTAATGACAAGTATGTCCTATCGGTAAGAAAACCCGTCCGCGTCTGTTAGGAAATCAGACACTGGCATTTAATTAGCCCACCGGTATTTCAGTCAGGATATCAGCCAGTCAAACGTTTAATTGGTCACGACAGCCAGTCCACTTGTCAGTTAGTCACTTGGAGAATCATTCTAGTCTTTTGTGACAAAGTCAGTGCTCCAGTTTGTTTTTCAACTAGTCATTTTACATTCATAAAGTTCGCCCGTCATAGCATAATTCATCATATATATTCCCTCGGTCAACTTAATCAGCGAGTCAAGTATTCATTTCTCTGTCGTTAGGCTATTTCTCAACTGCCTTAAGCCTCTTTTTCAAAGCGAGGTCAAGTGTTTTATCCATTGATATGAAAATGATCTCATGCAAATGAAAGTCACCTTTGCACTCAGTTTTCTTTTTGAAAGTGAGAGTTTTTGGAACTCGGAAATGAACAATTAATCAATTGGTTAATAAGTTAGTCCACACGTTAAAGCGTAATTCTGTTCACCCAGCCAATGCTTCAACTCATCAGCAAATGGCCAAGCGATCAGCGATCCTCCGATACATAGTGTAACTTCACCATTCTGTCTATCAGTCAGTCAATAGGTAAGTCCACCCATCGTAGCGTAATCAGTCAACAGATCAACTCAGTCAATTAGTCAGATTTAGAGGGGAAGTCAATTAGGCAGTCTGTCCATTATTCAGTCACTCTGTCCAGTGGTTCAATTACTTATTCAGTTACCAGTTGGGTAAGCAGCGAGTTAGTCAGTCAGTCGTTTCAGTCAGTCAACCAGCTATTTAGTGTATCTGGAAGTCCTTTAGTCAGTTGGTCAAACAGCTATTTTGACAGCCTCCTTCAAACTGGCACTTTGTCTTTCTATAGTGCTTTGTACATTCATTAATTCAGTCAAAATTAGTCAGTCAGCAATAGCAATTCAGTCACTAGGTTGAATGCCACTTGGGGCAGATATTCAGTCCGTTAGTGGGTCGGTCAATGAGCAGGGTCGACAGGTCATTTATGTCAATGCATTTACCTATCACTCTTACCTCCGATTACTTTTCACGTTAATCATTGTAGAGATAAAAATTTGCGCCTGCCAGGTTAGCTCCTTAATAGGCACATCCGGGTAATTTTTTGCTCAAAAACGAAATTTTCAAACAACATCCCTCCAAGGGTCCTTCGGGTTTGCCGTTAATTTCCCTTTAAAATTAAATTGCTTCTATCAGTCGTCACGGCAGTCGATCTATCACTCAGTCAGTTATTCATAAAAGCTGTCTCTTGACCATATAGAAAGCTATCCTACAGTGATAGCACTGGCAGTCAAACGTTTAGTCATGCAATGAATCAGTTATTTAGTTATTCTTACAGCCTTTCAGTCAACTAATTTAGCAATTTTAAGTATGTCATAAACTACTCAATTGGTCTGTATGTCAATCAGACAAAGCATCAGTAGTCGTAACTGTCAGTTATACTGTCATTCTGGCAGTGAGTCAGCTGGTTACCCGGGCAACGGATCGTCATCCTGTTAGTTAGTCATTTCATTCAGCTCGGGAGACAATTAGCCAGATGTTTGAGCCAACTGGATTCGTTCTGACGAAGGTTTAGCGTTTGGCGGCAAAAGTCAGATAGTGAACCAGACATCAGCAATCTGTTGCTAACCAAACAACTGGTTTTGTAATTCAGCCAACGCGAATTTCAGCTTATAATCCAGCTCAGTAAGCTAAGGCAATCACTTATGTTTTGTTAGTCATACAGTCGGTAAATTAATCACTCGGTAAATCAATACGTCAGATTGTTCACTGTATATTTCACATAATCTTGTCTGTGATAACGTCAGTTACAAGCAGTCAAAAAGTTTGGTCAGTCATTTCTTTTCGTCGTATCAGTCGTTGCGTTCTTCTTATTAGTCAATGACGTGCTGTCGTTTTATCTTAGGTCACGGGTTATGTACCAGTATTATTTTTATCAGTATCTCCCTGTCTTCAGTTTAATAGTCAGTCGTACAGTCATTCTGTTTTTTGGTAAGTAAAACGGCCTCTGGTATTGCTTGAATTCCTATTTCCGGTTTTTTAGAAAAAAGGTGTAATAGATAATGATATTATAACTGATAGATAAAATGTAATACCTGAGAGGCACTGGTAACCAAATACACGTCCCTTTCGAGGCTACTGAAAGCCGAATGCTTCGTTACCAAGGCAACATGAAACTGAACTTGTCTCACCTTATACCACGATAGGCTAAATACGCTGTCTAACGTTAACTTATGGTAGTTCAATCACCTGAAAATAAGCCTCAAATATGAAGAATTATCCACTCATTTATGATGAGTTTGGTATAAAGACGCATTCAAATAGCATGCAGTAAATTACAAATGAACAAAATTTGTATAGGTAATAGCATGATTTGTAGTGATATTTGGCATAAATACCACGAGTGATATTTCGAAATTGTTGTACGTAATTTCACGAGCCGTTAGGCGAGTGAAATGTGGGACAATTTTGAAATATCACGAGTGGTATTTATGCCAAATATCACGTACAAATCATGCTATTATTTGTTTATACTACTACCCACAAAAGGTTTGTAATTTTCACACGCAGGTATTTCAAATTAAGCTGAAATACCACTGCTCTAAACAAATCAAATTGCAGAAATTCTTCATGTGGTAGTATAATGGTTGAAATTTTTTCTAAAAACTCACCAATTTGAAAGCGACATATCTACATTACAATAAACGATAAAAGCGGTAAAATCGCCTCGCCAAAATATAAATTGATATAATTTAGTTAAACTGGTTTTGGAAACAGCTGTCTAACACTACAAAATATCTAAAGATATTTTACCAAAGTCTAATAAATAGTAAAAATACTACCGTCACTTAGTTAAAGAACATTACTTTCGTCATAAAAGCTTTTGATTCCTTTTGGCTGAAAAATTCAAAAGGTAGACATGACCATATCTATGCGAGTAATGTTTCAACGCATATTGACACATATTGTCGTTAGATATGAAAAATTGACCACTGAATACACTGTGAAAATACGATGATCGTGAAGTGACACAAGAGCTGTGTTGTCTTGTCTTTCTTTGAAATTTTCTGACCGAAAGAAATTTTGTTATTATCAATAGAGCGACTCTCCTTTAACTGTCTCTTTTTCGTTTTTCTTTTTCTTTTCTTGGAAGCTTGGCTTCACTGTTAACAATTTTTAAACTCTTCTTGTACTAGCAAGTTTTGCCGATGACGTTCTTATAGTAAAAGTGGAGCGCGGGAATCTCTGTGGAGCTGTTTTCTTGGATCTGTGGATTTTGCCTGAAATCCGGGTTTTGCATTGATATTTCATGGATATTTCGGATGCAAGTTGTATTTGCCAGTTTGTGACAGTTAAAAGAAAACCGCTCTAGGGATTTTAACTTAAATTGTTTACTCTAAAGGAAGACCAAACCTCAAACAAACAAGCCGCCGAATGAAACCGAAAGAATATACACAATGGGTAAGCTAAGGTAGTTATCGCCCTCCATGACGTCTCACCGTAAAATATTGTCTGTACTGGGGTTGTGGAGAAATTCCTCATTTCAAAGAACGAATCTTGAGCCCATAATGCCACGTTGGTGGTCAGCAGAAACAGCGTTCCTTGTCTGACGATGTTGGCGCCCAGTTCCTTGAGTGGTCTGAAGCGGAGAGCTTTGATGAGAGCTGTGGCCTGTAGCATTGCTTGGAAGAGAATAAGCGTTGATTTGGCGAGTGAGAAGTCTGAAGCGTAGCGATGGTTTCTGATTTCTGCGATGGCAGCTGTAAGGCATAGACCAGCGTAGAGAAACATTCCAGTGAATGACACTATTAGCAAAGTATCATCTGCTCCAAATGGATACCAAGCAAACTTTTGATTCATAAGGCATCTGAGCACAATCCAGCATGCCACGCACATAAACACGAGCAAGATAATTTGATAAAGGTAATAAAACTTCAGAGCGTTAATGGAGTCGTGGTCAACCCATAATAACCCCACTGCAAGTAGCAAAACGATGGAGAACAACAGCCCGATTAAAAGGCCTGGGTCCGAACTTGGAACCGCATGGAGCCGAAGAGCGTCCTGATTTTCAACGCACGATTGACAAATAGATGAGTTCGACATGGCTCGATTCAATGAAAAACGACTGGAAAAACGTCCACTAGACACCGAATCCTTGGACGGCGTCGCAGCCTCGCACGTTCCGTATCCGTGGTCGTGTTCAAATTTCTCTAATCGTTCACTTAAATTATCCGAAGTCGTGTTGAAATCCGACAACTCGTCATAAATGTATATATCCTGCGGGTCGGGATCCAGATCCCGCATCTCGCTCCACATGGTGTACAGAATGCCACCCGCTATTAGCGAGTATTCCATTGTGAACGGGTATAAATAAGGTTCTGACGCTTCCCAAATCTTCTTCATAGAATAGTGATTTGCAAAGCACGCGTTCTCTTCACGCGTACTTAAATCTTCTTGTGTTCTACGCGTGCTAAAGATGCTTTTTGAGTGGCTAAAAAGCGCGCGAAACCACAGGCACACGTTAGTGCCAAGTATGTGGAAAAGTACAAGTCGAATGCTTGGTGATTTATGAAGGGTGGCTGTTGCAAACTTACGTAAAAATAGAATTTGCGCAAAGATGAACACAGCCTTGAAAATGGAGAAGAATAAGCTAGATAGATTTGATGAACATTCAATATAAAATGTGATATGAAGGAGGTCCATAACACAGCTTCCCGCGCCGAAAACGTAAGCTCCGGCCATGAGAGGGCGGTGTGAGTGAGGCGAAGGTGTGATAAAGTCTACTGTCTTACGATCATTTTGTTTACAAAAGATATAAAAAATCCATAGGAGAGCAGGGCAAATGCAGGTGATAAGAAATCCATCAATGTGGTCTGTCGTTACCCCAGAGTCCGCTTTAGAATCGTCTTGTAGCCATTTTGATAGATTAAACACCACCCCTGCTGTTGTTAAACAAATCAAGTACAATAAACTGGCGATTTTACCATCCCCTTTTACGCCATCGTCTGGTAGTATAGGTTCGAGAACGTACATAAGAGCGCTAGTAACTGCCCCTGTAAAGCTGCGAGTTTCTTCCTTCTTCTGTTCATCCTTCGCTTGAGCGTTTCCAACAACTTTCTTTTCATACAATGGATAGGTTTCTTTGTCCGAGCGCATGATGTTTAATGTTTTCAAAGGTTGTTGAGCAGCGAAGAAAGGAAGCGGGCGAGCGCTTGTTTCTTCAGTCATGACGTCATGGTTGTAAAGCAAAACAGTGTGGTGAACTCTGTAGGTCTTCTAGAAAACATTGCTTTCTTATTGGCCGGTTCATGAGCTCATTTATGAGGAATCACCATTACTTCATGGGCCAGTGACTCATTAAAATTCGCGTGTTTTGTATTGTCATTTTCAGCCAATCAGAGTGCACGGTTGAGGTCATGGATCAATGGAGCGCTCAGCTCATGAACAAGAGTAGAACACTCGTAAATGGCGAATCCACTAGTTTATTTTCAAGTCTAAAATTTAAAAATAATTTTACATTATGATGAGAGGAATTTTGCCAATTCTACTTCCTTTCTGCAATTTTTTGTATCCGCGTTTGCGCCGCTTATAAATGAGAATACTTTCAGCGTCATCTTTTGTTGAAATCCTGACTCTTATTTGAGTAAACCTAGTCTTGTTTAACCATAACAAAAGAATAACATGTTAAACGGACAGAGAATCTTCTAGAGAAACCCCAAAATTTTCCTTAATACTTAATATATACATTAACTTGGTTGAATCTTCCAAGAAACTAATCTGATTATTTTGCAAAGCTGCACAACCCTCTCTTAATTCAAAGTAAAATCACTGATTTTATTTTGGAAAAAAAAAATAGAAAATCAGTTCTACAGGAAGGTATTTTTCTTTAACGCGGCAGGTATTAGCGTGTTTTAATTATAAAAGCTTAGTTCTTCCGCAATAGCAACGGTTAGATAGCATTAAGTAGATATTTTTCGCCTTATATGCTAAAATCTTCAACGAAGTTTATTGTTGCAGTTCTTTCAATAAAAATCATTTGCTTTAAGCTCAGCAGAGCGGAAAAACAAATTATGTAAACGGAAGGCTAAGCACTCTTAAAACAAAGCAAATAAAGCTACTAAACCGTATCGGCGAACAAGAGTGGCTCATTGAATATTATATGGATGAAATAACCAGCATAAACGTGCAGTGAATGCTCTTTCTCACACAGATAAAGTGTGTTATTTACGCGTGTCTTTGTGTGAAAACAGAAATTTGATTAGTTACAAGTAGAGCAATAGGTATCTCTTAGGTTTAAAATTAAAACCGTCTGCATTTCTTTACTATTTTTGCTCAAGTTGTTAATTCCAAAACATCTTTTTAAGTTACCTAATTTTAAAAAAAAGAACATGGCTGGCACTGTATCCGTGCTACATTGTAGTATGCCCTCAACCTGAGAGTTTGCCCTTTTTAGCTCAGTTTTTCGGTGGTATATTAGTATTTTGTTCTGAAGGTTATGCACAGTTCAGAAAACACTGGTACAGGTCATCAAAACTTAGTTTTCTTTGAATTTTCTTGCAGGTCAAATTGAAAAACCTAATTGGCCACCTGAAAAGTCATGGTGGTCTGTCAGTCTTTCACACGCCCCCTTTTTCTTAAACTGGGTAAAAAAATTTAGTCTTTTTTCCAGAAGGAGTCAAATAAGAATAAATTCTCCATTAGCACATTTTCGTTGAGGAAATTCTCAGTGATACTTTTTACGATGATTACTTGAACGGTTAATGGTATAAGTGATCGTGACAAATAGGTTACGTAGCAACAGCTGCTAATGACAGTGTTCTCGGCTTATTCCGTTTTGAAAAGGAAATATTTCTACGATGTCTGCCGATTTGTACATTTTTTTTTTCTCTTTTTTGTTTAATTTTCTTGTTTTCTTTTTTAATGAATTAGAAAATCCAATCTTGTACATCAACTTTTCTAAGGATCGTTTTAAGTTTGACGTTAGGACCATGGTCTCCTCTTAAAGGCTCGAACGTTTTTCCATAATCACCGATTTCATTTCTTCTACAAAGTCGTAAAAAGGGGCAAGCAATTTCCATGCATAGCGTTAAAAGAGCCGCGAACAAACTAGCCTGTGCGCCAGGCCGAGACAGTAGGGACGCGAAAATAAAACAAGCCAAATGCAAAAAAAATGTAAAACCAAAAAAATAAACCAAAACAAAAAAAAATTAAATTAAAAATAAGACTTGCGCGATCTGGTGAATGAGGTGGTGGTGGGAAAAAATAAGACCTTCTTCTCCCCAGATCCCGCACGTTTTTCTTATCACTTTTTACCGCACGACTGCACTTCTATCTTGCAACCTGGAAAAGGCTACAAACGTACCCTCTATATAAAGGCACAGAATCTATAATGGAAAATCCTCAGAAGAGATTTTACTTAGCAAAATGACCCCCTATCCGCATCCTAAAACAAGTTATCTGGACGTTTCTGGGACTGGATTGGCGGAAAATGGCGCCCACTCTCATGTAGCAAGTAATAATTTGATAGCCACAATACACAATGGTTATCACACCTGCCTAGTGAGCGGGTTTCGAGATACATTAAATAGTCTATGACTGGCCAAATTTTCAATATCAATACGTTATAACGCCCGTTTAAAACGCGTATATTTCTTTCAATGATCTTGCGTGAATATAACAAAGGAATTTACATTTTTGTTTTTTCTCTCTGGCATTATGAATACCGCCTTCTTAATCTCCACCGGCGTCATAAGAAAGAAATTTATAAAAGCCCCATCAACACCACTTTCAAAGTTACCATGGGTACAAAACACTTAACCATAGTTGCAACCTTTTTAGATAATTTTTTCTTGTGATCGTGGGTTATTAATTGTGATAATTTATCGTAGACGGATTCTTTCTAATAAGCGACGCTTCAGCACTAATTGGAAATGGTGTAGTTTACTTGGGCTATAATAGCGCTGATGTAAATTTTCTTAATGGAGACCAATATGCCGCCTTTTAGTAAGGCAAAATATTACATTCCCTTGAAAGAAAATGTATTCAATTGTTCAGTATTCTGTAAAAAAAATTAAACTGATTGTTTTAGAGCGTCTTTCTTGCTGTGCTGTGTAAGATCGATTAACTATTATAGATTTCTGGTTGAAATTTCTTCATTACGCGTCCTCATTAAATTTTATCGGCGATAGAAAAGAAGCATATAAATTCGAGATACGAATACGTCAGTCTAATTTCGCGACCGCTGTCCATTCCAAATCGAAAACAATTGAACACCGAACATTTTGTTTCGCGCGACGTAAAACATTCACGCATCAACTTTAATGGAAAATCTTCAACGCAGAGGCAGCGTATCTGATCATGGTGAACTGAATTTGGTCTGAAATGAGCGTTCAACGAGCTTGTTACCAAGTTTCGGGCCCAAAAATTGCTAGAGATGCTTCATCGCGCAGAGCGACAAATTTTTACCACACTCCGTTGACTGCTGTATACACAAATGGCACACTAGTTTCAAGTACGACACGCGCGGCATACACAAAGCCCTTTAGTCAACCAAAGATTATGTCACCTGGGAATTGTTCGTCGACTCAAAGAAGCAACTACGTTACCTCTTTGTCAATAATTCCAAAAGAGAAGATTCCACAGGTCGTAATCTTGCCGAGTATTGATAGGGATATTACTGTACCTTCCGCAAGATCCGTATCGCCGAAAAATCCTGTCGCTACAAGTGGGGATAAAAAGATCCGAGAATCGCGGACTAGCGCAAAAGCAAGTAAGCTACCGGCCAAAAAATATATCTCTTGCCTTCACACTTCGTTAAGCACCGAGTGGAGGAAAGACAGTGTTGATCAAGAAAGTTACGGCGAGGACAAGGCGCAGAGGACTTCACTTCAAATTGAGTGCAATAACAAAACAAAGAATACACGAACGACAGCGAGTACTGCTCCTTCAATTTCTCGCGTCGGCGATAAAAATTATTCAAAAGCGGTACCCCATCGAACTGACCCAGATCTTAGCGGCCCGTTTTTAGATTGCAAAAACTGTGAAGAAAATACAGGCATGAACAACCAGACAGTGCGCGTTCAGCGTTTACCAGCGTCCGGAAAAAGTTTTACAATTAAAGATACTATACATCACGATGAAAAGCCGCGGTCAGGCAAAAACACATCTGCCGTCTCAGCGCCGCGCGGCCTAGGACAGCCAACTAGACAGGGTTTACGTCCGCGAATGCTTCCGAAAAGTCGATTTCGAGTCAAAATTCAGAAATGCCATCACAAGAGTGTCAATATTTCAGATGCTCATGACTGCACAGTGGAAAACAAAGAGAAAATTCTGGAAAAGGAAAGCAGAAGCGTTGTTGTTCAAGAAAAAAGTCCACAAAGATCGTTTTCTCTTCAGAGGCTCAATTTTTAGACGCTGAAGGACGCTGAATTTGCTGGAAAAAAAAATAAGAAAAGTGTTTTCAGTTTAAGTATTAAGCTTTTATGAGGCTAGTTGATAGTCTGATGTTGTGAAATTACAGGTAGTGAATCTAAATTTCAAATTACGTCGTATGAAGAAGGTTGCATTGGGTGTCAGGATCTATCTATCCACCTGATCTAAGAATTTACATTTAAGATTGACGTGCCGTTAATTTTATGTATTTGCAGAAAACATTTGGACGTCAAAAACTGGATTGTCATTTCGACGAGGAAGTATTTAATTTTACACTCTTTATGGACGACATCGTCGGGAGAGAAAAAAATAAGGTTTACTTTATGATTTGCGCTTAGCGAAAAATTCTTAACCATTGCTCTATTTAAGTGGTTTTATAGCAACGAAGGTATATTGCCAAGCTTCATTTTTGAAGAAAAAAAGAGAAAAATAATGAACAGATAAATAGATAAGAAAAGAAACAGAAAATAGCGATCATGACTCAAGAACTTTCCTCAGAAAGAGTGATTCTTAGAGCCCATCGATTGAATACAAACTAAAGTCATGACATTCATACACATTCAACTTAAGCCTTCTCTGATCTTTAAGAAAACTGCAAAGTGCTGGATTAAGCGGTGTTGAAAATTGCCTCAAAATAAAGAGAAAAAAGGGTAAATTTTTCCTTAATGTAGTGTCCATTTTCCTTTTTTAGTTTTGATTCAGAGCTGGGTAGAGTACTTGAAAAGGCAGGTTGATTTGCAAATATCTTTAAATTCATACATCTTTGTTTAATTTCTTCTATAAGTCACTCAGTAGCCGCGACAACATGAAACATGAAAACATAAAATTATTACTTCGCTTCCAAAATACATATTTCAATATTATGGAAGAAAATGCAAATCGTCTGTCGCTGTTGAGCCGTAAAACAAATCGCTTGCTCAAATTAAAAACCCTCCACATAAAAACTGATAAAATATTAATGAGTCCTCGCCAGAATTAATGACCAAATATTCTTCGCAACAATGAAACATATCAAATTAACATATTAACGTGCATATTTTTCCGTATTGTCACTCCGATCATGATATTCAAATCCCCTTCTGTCCTAGACGGTCCCTCTGTCAATTAAACAAGCGCCCATTTTCATTTATATCTTTACAGCATAAGCCTTGTCTTTCTCATTTTTCAGGGTTTAGATAAATAACCACTCAGAGATATTGCCCGTGCTCAGCCGGGGAGTTATTGAGTTGTGAGCTTAACAAAACTGATCCATACGTATATAACGTCCTTTCTTTCATACGGTAAAAGTGGAACTCGCGAATTTATTCTTTTTACTTCTCGGTTTCGGGACATTGTTAATAAAATTTTTGAGTAAGCCAATTTCCTGTGATCTCTCTCAGACAATACGTGTCCTGGTTGGATCATTAAATGTGTCTCCCGAGCTACAGCAGATGTTCGCTAGAACATCAAAACTGCTTTAATCCTTACAGTTGTCATAGAGAAATCTAAGAAGCAATATGTATCTTGAATTAAGTAGCCGGATTTGATAAAATGATACTGATCAGTAAGACCAGTTCTGTTAAACCAAAATAACAATAAAAACAGACTGTAAGAAGGTAAAAGCAACCAAACGTTAAAATTGTAACCCTCGTAGGCTTTCATCGGAACCGGGCCCAGACCTCGCTGGTGTCGGAGTTTTTATATTGGGGAGGTGTGGGTACGATATAAATTTCCTTCCGTATCACTTTGATGGCGTTCTATTCACTAAGCCACGAAAGAAATTTCGAGGTGGACTACGCCATTTACCGTCAACTTTGTCAACTGTCTCTTTGATTGACAAACACCTCTATAGGATGGATACTTCCCAAAACAGACACCTATAAATGTTCCTTGTTGTTCTTCTTTAACCCATTTTCTAGAGCGCCCTCGCCTTTCAATTTCCACTTGCAGGCTGTAATTAGTCAGTTGTATCACAATGTTATATCTAAAAATATATTGAAATAAAATATATGGATATGGAAAAATAAATTGAACGAAAACAGAACATTTAGCAATGAGCAACAGGTTATTTATTCTGCTACACAGCCGTTTTATTGTAGGTGTTGGTTCTAATTTGAGTCTTTTAGTGAGGTTTTCAGATTATAGTATCTTTCATCCGTAGAGGCGCTCTGCCTGCAGAATCTTTTCCTCGCCCACTCGATTTTTGACGCAGTCAAGAAAGTCTCTTCTTCAAGAAATTGAATAAGATTTTTGTTGATGCACTGCAGGGTTCTTTCTTAATTCTTTTAATAAATCTGCATAGATTTTGATGCTCGCCACCTGAGAGAATTTTCGAAATTTTAAAATCCATACTTATCTCCTAGGCTTAGCAAAATAAAACAAAAGGAATTGTCTTGAAGTTCTGGCATGAATTGTACATTTCTTTTGTTTTATTCTCCCAATCCTTGGATCACTCGGAACCAAGTATGGATTTCAATATCTCCAAGTTGGTCTATTTTGTTGCAGATGATAGCATAAATATTAGAAAATCTTTGAAATACCATAGTGGATTAATCGCAGGAGTGTAAGCAATAAATCTAACATGCGTTTCGAGTTTTCAGCTTTAAATCTCCTCTCTGAAAAATATGCAATAAATAAGTCAATAAATCAGAGTCATCCCTTGTAATAATTCTAATGGAACTGGCTACTAAGCTTCTCTTTGATGCTGTAGTGCATTTGACAAAATCTCAGTGTCGACGATAGTTCGAGAGTGTAAGGGATACTTAAGGAATAGAAGTAGCTTTGCCAAATACCTCAAGTCTCGAAAACACCATGTTACAATATCACAAAATTGATATTTATAGCAAACAGTTTTAAAATACAAATTATTTACACTACCATTTTGTGGTTCCTAAAATCAAACTTTTTACTGTTCAGGTTTATATCGTGCGAGCCTAAACGATGCTGGTGTAACATTTCAACAGAAACAGCCCCTTATTCGGTGATCATGAAGAATTTATTGATGTGTTTAGTATTTGGGTTGCCCCAACAGTTATCTCTAAGGATGGGAGGAGCAAGTAGTTACTAGGTGTGATGATATAAGGAAGCTGTCTATAGAGTAAACAAACATTTTAAAACTGCCTTTCAAAGGAAGCCTCGGACCAACTGAAACAGGATAGTTGCTGGAAGCTTGCTCGGGTAAGCTTACTTTAATTTTGTTAGTTTGTTTGTTTTTTTGTCGGGTGCATGAATTAAGGGCTTTCGTCAAACTAATCACCTTAAAATATTTAGCTAAAGTACCTCCATAAGAGCTTTAAACTTATGTTCGTTTAAAATGCATCCACAGAATATTTACACATATCAAAATTGAAAAAGCTTCCCACTTGTCCTTTTCAAAAAAGCGATAAATTTCTCAGCTTTCTTCCATACTTTAAAGTTAGAGAAACCCCCATCATATAGTTGCTAAAATATTTCTTTTTCTTATTTCGATGCCTTCTATTTCTAGAAGAAAAAGTTCGTATTCAACATTTCTATCTCTTTTTTATGATGATGGTCCCCCGGTACGTTGATTCGCGTCGTTTATAACTATAGAACTATTTACCATATGTCCACACATGTTCCCTAACTGCTCATCTAAGGGGCACAGATACCGCTGATAACTATATACCAAAGTGATACTGTCACTAAAATTAACAACTTATCACGTGACTGTTCGGGCGACCATACCTTCTCTACATGTAAGCCAATTTAAAGTGTCACACAACCAGACAGGCTGCCATTCTTAAATTGAGGGACACAAGATATCCAAAAAGTACTTGACAGCTGCCAAAATAGACATCCGCTGACCACCATCACATGACGTATCGCTGACCCAGTTGCACAGCCCATCGACGAGATGCATTATTATTAATTGATTCACAGGCTCATTTTTTGTGTGTCAGCGTATTGCTTTTAGGTTGAGTAATCAACTTCTTTGCTCACGGCAATGTTCAGTTTTATCTTATGCTTGGCCTAACAGTGTTAAATTTGTTTTGATGGAGATAAGAGCTCTTCAAAATTTCTTTCGGTGCCGCGGCAGCAATTTATAGGAAGCCGAAACCACTGACACATCCGCGAAAGCACAGGATCCTTAAGCAGTAATCATACCGAAAGAAACAAAACCGGCAGAACCACCGCAGACTAACCCAGGACTACCTGTACTTAGCCTAATTAGCGCAGACCGACATGAGTTTTTCAGCTTTTGTTGCCATTCTCAGGGCTAGTTTACTGAAATCATCCTAGAACTTATGCAGGTAAATATAGGGACCGCTACCTGACCAAAAGCCTTTAGAGGCGCCAATGTAGTTTGACGGCAAGCTTATCATTTCATTCCCAGACACCGCTAACGAGAACGCGGAAAATAGTGGCTCTTCATTTGTTTTATCCCAAGGTAGTCTCCTTTAATTTTGAAAACTGGAAAGTACAAAGATTGCGGACCGGCCGATATAATGGTTGACGTCTTGGTTGAAACGTGATTAAACTTAAGTCGGAAATATCAAAACACTTGACAGACACCAAAACGAAAACTCTACATTATTTTCCGCTTCTCAATACTTATCCCCCTCCCGGTTGCCTAGTTATTTACAAACAAACCTGATACTCTTCACACTTAATTCCATACATGGATATTGAAGACACTTCAATACGATTACATAATATAAAAATGCCCATTACGTCAACTCAGTCAGACGTTAGTTGTTATTAAAATGCAATTTGATGATTTAATTTAACTTAATATAGTTTAGATTATTGGCTATTGTGATCCTCTCTTAAAGACAAGGTATATTCCTATGGTTATCAATGATTAATTATATTTCCTTGAATTTCATTTTACTCTAGCTGAGGGATACCATTATAGATTAGTTCTACTTTATGAAAAATTTGGATCTTTAAGCTAGATATCCCGGAAAGTGTGTGTTTTTTTTTTAATTCTATTAAACTTTATCTGGCTGCGTGGTTTGTTGACATGATTTTCACCGATCTGAGCTGATTGATGTGTTAGCATGGCAATGATTCGGGAAAGGATATTTGACATAAAAGTAGTTTACATGACAAGATTATTGATTATCAAGATTTGTCACATGTGTCATTAGGAATTTCAGACATTTTCGAGGTTTCAATGAATCATTAAATATTGTCAGTGCGTATTTTACAATACTGAAACTAAAAGTATTTCGTCGCCATTTTCGCGACTTCTTGAGAGAGAATTGGCGGAAAAAATTCTCCTTAATGCTGAGGCCCATCTTTATATGTGATTGGTAAAAACATCACAAAGATTTAGAGTAGGTAAACTAAGAAAAAACTATACCTCGTCACTTTGCTGATTTTGTGTTTTGTGTAGTTGTAATCTCGACATTTGCAAAGTGCCACTTGTATAATCACGGTACTTTTTAAGCGTTTAGCAAATTGCCAATATTTTTGTAAAAAAAAAAAAACGACAGAGGCTTTGAGTACACGTGATAAACAAATTAGCCTTGAAAGAATCTGTTATAAATCATTGTACAAAACATAACCAAACTTGGGGAAAACCGTCTCTTAAGCCTATCATGTACTAACTAAGGCAAATTGAAGTGATTGGGTAGCTTTTAAAGCCAATTTCCTGAATTGAAACATTAGCCAAACTCACTTAACATTAATTTATATCTCACAACCCTTCAGCTGAAAATAAAGTGAGTCAACGATTCATAACAGCAGTTGGTAGGCATGTCACGTCGACAAATTTTAAAACGAATTATGTCCTAGCCATATCAGTGATTTTGATCAACGATTACTATATCGATTTTTAGAGTATTCTTCCGGCAGCGATTTTTTTTTTTATCACCCATCCCCGAAGATGATCTTTGCTTTGCGCAGCAACAAAAAATGTTTTTACACCTGTGTAATATAAGAAAAAAAAGTTTTTGTTTAAAAATATGGCTCTCAGACTTCAAGTTCGGTGGCGCTTAAGGGAACTTAAGGGTATAAAAGCTTTCGGCAGTTTCCCATGAGATGCAACGCTATTTCGCACATAAGGAATTTCGCTGGCTTTTAGAGGCAATATTCGCTCACTTTCACCACTACACGACTCTTAAGAAGTCAAATATTGGATCGGATAATATCTTGTAATTTTCCGCGACAAAGTCATGCCGATGGTTTATTTATATCTTGCCTGGAGTTATTTCGGATATGATCAGTTGCAACTTTCATTACATTAGCGCGCACATGCTGAAAATACCGACATATTTATCAACTCGCGCTTACTCCAAGTGCGTCAGAACGAAAGACTGTCATAACCTTCTACCGGCCTTGGCATAAGTTATCTCAACACCCTTTGCAGAAGATAGCACAGACGTGTAGCCTCACTGCCAGATCGTTTGTAAGACTCTTATACTGACTGGTTTTTGGTGAAAGTGCTCAATTTAATAAAGGTATGTAGGCAGTTATGTCTTTCGATTTTGTAGGTGACTCTGGTGCGTACAACATTAAAACTTGACTGGAATGGTTAATCGAGTCTACCAGTAGTAAAACTTCCTCACTTGACTTTTGGGGTTGGCTGATAAGACCTAGATTTGCATATTATTATGCATCATTCATAACCCTCCGTCTTCAAACTTAAACGTAGAATTTTATATGTCGACCTATTACTCTAAGGGAACTTGATAGACACACGTTCGAAGTGAATATGCAGCTCTGTGGGGTCTGATATCAAGCTTCTTGAACAAAATTAGCGTGATTAACATACCTATTATAATATAAACAAACGAAAAACATTTTTTAAGTTAAATTGTGAATGTTAACATTCAATATTGTCCGGCCTCAAAATTTCCATCGAAAGAAAATTATCTCTGATTTTATTTTCTATTATTATTATTAATTTTGAAAAATAGAGGAATAAAGCACGGGCTGAGCTTAAAAGTTTAAAGTTGTGTGTTAACATTTGAAGATAAAGGTTTCAAGTCTCAACAGCATTGTACAGATCGGTTCGGTATGAATTTTATTTTTACCCCGAAATAGCGTGTGAGACTCTTGACTTTGGTTCCAAGTCTTGAATTTGCATTTCTGACAAGTTTTATGGGTACTTAAAGACTTTACAAGATTCTAAACGAAAAATTACAAGTAATATCGTAAATGACCTGAATTCTATATCCATTTAATGACCTCTAGCTTTACGTAAATTCCCTTGAGCCTCGAGACATAAAGACAGTTCTTGCGTCACCATTCGATCAAAATGACTTTCAATTAATAATTCCTTTTATGCACTAGTTCCTTTTTCTCACGGTAATTTTTCTTAAGAAAGTATGTTAGTGAATACTATTTTAATTGATTAAAACAGAAACTTCCGGAAGCCCAGCATTCTTTGGGGACAAAATTAAAACTATGTAGTCTCAACGGCCTCTTAAATGATGTATTGATAAATGTATTCGGCTTTTTCTCAACTCACCAATGAGAGTTAACATATTTAATTCGTGTTCTCAAAACAGTTAGAATGTCACATTTTATTAGAAACGAAAGATTCGAAGAGATTTTTGGGCCATAAACCGAAGCAAATAATAATCATCAATCGTATGTATGGTTTGACTGTTTGTAGAGTACAGTTCTGACACAACATTAGCTTGTAAGGCTTCCTGGTTGATCGAGCCCCTTTTCCCAGATGACACAGTTTTTAAACTAAAACTGAACCGCCTGATATGTCTTCTGAGTTCTCAGTTCGCGTAATCACTTGCTTCTTGCCTGTAAGGCAGTTTATTACACTGCACAATTTGGTTTGGACTTTTGAGTCTATGATTATGCTATTGAAATGAAAGCTACTGGGCAATTCTTTCCTGTAGTACTGTTTATTATGCTGCACTGAAGGTGGTTCTAACTTTTGAGTTTGTGGATAATATCCTCAAGTGTGACCATTCAAATGAAAGCTACTGAGCAGTGCTTTCCTGTGGTATTGTTTATTACAGTGAGCAAGCTAAGGTGTTTCTAACTTTTCATTTTCTAACTTCTGTGGATGAAATCTTAAAGTGTGACTTCAACTGAAAGCTACTGAGCCGTACATTCCTGTTGTATGTTTATTACGCTGTACACGGTGGTTCTAGCTTATGAACCGGGGTAAAAAACCTTATTATGCAATCACAAACAGTTGATCACTATATGAAGATCTATTAAGATTGGTTACTTTGCTTTTGGCGGCATTCGCGAGTGCACTAGTTTTGCGCATTCTTGCTACCTCAAGCATTAAAGTCAGCACTATCACCTGTAAGACATCAGTACTCGCATTAATAAAGGCCTTTAAACTTTCCTGTAGCCTTGAGCACTATGTAAGTGAAATCAGTTGGCGTGCTGAAAGCAGTGAACTGCATTTAGTTTTTATGAAAAATTTGTAAGTGAACATTGCGGAATATTTGACTGTGTTTCAACTGCAATTGTAATTTCGCGGCACTCAACTCGGGCATTTTGCGCATTCAAGTTTCTCCACGGCCACTGATGCGTTGCAGAGCACTTTTATTGAACATAAACTCGGCCACATCCTTAGACTAAATCATCATTGTTTACAAAAAAACAAAGTCTAAAAGCTTTCTTTCTGAAAAATCAACAAAATACAACCCGAGTTAGAAGTCGAAACCCTGATTACTCACTGAGGTTTTTACGTTCGATTCACTGCTTTAAATTTTTCAAAGTAGGTTGCGATCGCGCGACCGATCATATGCATAGAGTACAACTGACTGAAATAGTATTTGCCAAGACCAGGGCCAAACGTTGGACTTTATATGGGACGAAAGTCATTAGGAAATAGGTTTAATGAGCAAAACAAAACCTCTGCACGTGCATCACTCACATCTACTGGTAAATTTCTTTACCGTTGCTGTATGACTACAATGTGAAACTTCCTAATCAGATATCTCAGGAGACCAGACTTGAACAGAAAACAACGAAAAAGTATCTTTTTCATTGAAAACTTGGGCGCAGACCCTTAAAAATTCATTCGGCGATTATTTTCGCCCTCAGCAAGACAGTTTTATTCATCGAGATGAAATTTAAAACAGCGATTAACTATTAGAGTGATGTTTTCGTTGCCGCCACCTTGGCTCTATAGAGTGTTTTCACATGACGTCACGGCGGCCATATTGGTGTCCCAAAACAATGAAACGGCGGCCATGTTGGTGTCCCAAACCAGTCCTCCTCATTTGCATAGATGCTGCTCACGTGAGTGAAAACGCTCTATAAGCCACTTATTAGTGACCAATCAGAACTGGAAGTGGCAGTCACCACGAGTTGCTTCAAAAAGCACGTGAAAACGCTTAAGATCGTTCGTTCAGTGCTTGGCTAGAACATTAGCACGATCTCTTCAGCTATGCGACAGTAGTGATCCTGAACTCGCTTCAAGAGTAACTGCAGCAAATCAGGTACTACAATTCTATCTTCAGGACAAAAACACAAGGTATTTAATCACAACCTCAGTGGTTGTTACCACACTGTCCCTCAGATCAGCACGATGTCGCTCTCGCCGACGAAACTACTTTTGGATAGAAAAGCAACATTGAAGATGGGAGGGGAGATATACTGTATATTGGCAGAAGTATTTGTGAGTGTCGTAAAAATATTGTCGAAGTATGGTGGTACACTCACCTCTCTCTGCGACGGATACCGCTGGGAATCAGGGCACTGCTTGTGCGTCAAAGGAGGGGTTAAGAGAAAGGAGTTGAAAACGGAAGAGATCCTCTAAGTGTGCGTTTAAAGGGGGTACATCAAGCTATTTGCTATCAATTTAAAAAGCTAAAACTTTTCTTCGCATCAAGATTCCAAAAATAATGGTCCAGTTTTGTTATTTGACCCTTTAAGCCCTAAGAGTGATCAGCGTCAAATTTCTCGTTGTAATATCACTGCTTTATAAAGCAGAGTGGGGAGGGGGAGGGGAGAGAAGGAAACGTGATAGCCTACGATTAGCAGACTACGATTAGTACCCCTTTCAGCCATTTGAGTCAAAGCTTGCATTGTCAGTCTCTCGAGCCGAGAGACTGACTCCGTGGAGATAGGAACGCCTGTACTCCTCTCCAATTTGTCCATGCCTAATTAGCTTGCTCGTCACCTGATCTTAACATGCTCTAGAGCGCGCTACACTGCAAGACTGTTAGCAGACTACAAGTTTTAGCGAAGTGTCCATCTCAGTACAGAGGTGTCCGTTAAGAGAGACTTAATTCTAAAATAGTGATAATTTGATAACCTGGTGATAACTAATAAAAACGTTCCGGTAGCTTCACGCTTAAAGCTGAAGGGCGGAGTTTCATTTCGCCGGAAACGTTTTCCTTAACGTATAAAAACGCCCCGGATTTTACTGAAGCACTGGAAAAACCGACACCAGGCTGTATGCTGGTCTAGAAAACAGCTTGTCCTAAAATTGAACTCGAATGAATTCTGTAAATGACCGTAAATGGCTTCATGATCTCGCAGCGCGCGCACCGGAAGTTTAAATAACTAAGTGCATATTTTCATTCAACCCGTGTTCACGTGTTGTTGACGTGAGGTTCTCAACCATTAATAATTCATAAAGAAAATACAAAGGAAATTAATGTTTAACGAGTGTTTGACGTGTTATATTACTTCAAGTCCCACCCCCTGGGGTTTAAGTCTATTCGCTTCACTAAAAAATAGGTAGTCGAGGACTACATGACAAGAATTAAACTAATCTACAGCTCTTGTGAGCGAGCTTATGAATGAATTGTATTAATGCATGAACGGATAAGTGCAATAGTACACTGAAAACGATATAGATGAATCAGAGAGTTTTGAGTACGGATGGAAAGCATGAGACTTTGGCAAATCGGTAACGTTGATAAATTTTTAAAAAAAGTGGGATTGAAAAAAGTTGAAGCTGTCCGTAGCTGATGTTTCCCCGGATTACACAAAAATAGCCAAAATCAAAAGACGAAACTACGTGAGGAGACCAGGCAGGCTACGTTGCAGAGTGAAACGTGTAGAGACACTTATGCAAATTTCGTAGCATCAAGGCATATCAAAAGGGAAAAGGTTTTACTTCCGCTTAACGTGCGTCCCTCAAAAACCTCCGTTGCTTAAACTCCCTAATTTCATTCAAGTGCTGTCGTCTGTTAAGTTACACTTAACGAGTGTCTGTGTTATATCAGCGGAGCGGCCACCTAGAAAGCATAGTCACCGAATTTGGATTCCTATGATGTTTATATAGTGTATGATACTCTCTTCAAAACAATCCTGACAAATAGTGTGTCTTATTCATTTAGCAAGAATATTAGTTGCTGCTCAGTAAGTTTCTGAATGTACTTTTAATGGTTTTTAAGGTCTAACTCTACTTTCTGCAACGATAAAGTGGAGTATTTCCTCGCTAAAACATAACGTGATTTTCCCAAGTTGAGTAGGAGCCAAATTTCTAAGAGAGATGTCCTTGTTCAAGGAGTGTCAATTGAGTGGGTGTTGAATACAGGTGCTCGGTCTATCCGGCTCGATCACAGCAAGTAAACATGTACCTCATCGGGTATGCCGCCTAACTTCTTGTCTACTTTAATAGTTACACCCACACAATCACGCACCGATGAATATTCACTTGTTTATATCTAGAAAACGAACTCGATAATATGATAGTTTATCACGAAGTATGGCTTTACGTGATCCATTTTAAAAGTTTCAAGTAGTTTGTATTAGCTTTCACTGACATGGTACTCGTGACCTTCAACACATTATTGCCGCCACAAAGCCACTAAATATATGCTCAAATAAGGAGAAATAATCAGTGGATTCTAGTTATCGTTTGAGTGGTGTTTTTGAGAGCCTTACGTGATCTATGAATGGAAAAGGACCTCTATTATTTGATATAGGACCGTATTTCCCGATAACACGAAATTCGCTTTAAAAAACCATGAAACAGTTAGTAACTGCATGGTTTATTGAATACTATCCTAGAAAAAAAGATAGAAAATGATCTACAAATTCTTAACAGTTAATGATAAGTTTTTTTTATTTTGTATATAGCCGTCCAGGGTTTGTCAAGAAAATTCCATACAAGAACGGATGTTTTCGCCCCCAATTCTTGAGTACTGCCTTAAATCCATCCACGGGCCACGGATACCCCTACATTACGAATCAAACTCGCAACTGAGTTTGTTTTTCTTCAGTCCTCTGTTGATTAGTCGAGTTAGCCCTTTCATGATACAAAAGGCATAACAAGCCATACTACTACAAGTTTAATTATTTATTTTATTATTTTATCGAATATACAAGAACATTAAACAGTGCAATACAAAAATACTGCATTAATCAGTCTTTAGTTAAAATAAAGTTTATATAACAAGTAATATACTGGTATTAAAAGTCTTTCGTTAACCGGGAAGTACTAAATTTTTTCAAACCTGTACAGTTCCAGGCATTTAGCTGCATTTAAAACTGCCAAAATTTCGGTTTATAATCCATCTATTTAATGATAACTCGTGTAGAAAGAGAAACACTTTGTTGCGATTCACTCACGAAATCTTAACAATAAGCACGCAATAAAACGGCTCTTTTCGTGACACGTAAAGCCTTCGTGCGGTAGCTGAACTTATTTTTAGATCTTGTATCGTGAACATATTCTGCATATCCTTTAGCAACTGAACTTACCCGGCCAGGCTTGAATAAATAACGCCTAAAAGATATTTCCGTTCTTAATCCTTTAGGCATTATTAACTTCAGAAATAGCCTGACTTACTGAAATGTTCGTGGTATCAGTGAAGCGAAACTCACGCGACCTAACCGGGATAGAGCAACAGTTTCGGAACATCACTATGGTTGCCTTTTGGTCTGGCGTACTTTATCATTGGAGTTATTTGTAAAGCCTAGTTAAATTGAAAGAATATGTACTTTCTATTTCCGTTATGTTTAATACCGTTAAATACTGTTAAACCTAATGGCACCATTAAATACCGAGCTTAAGGTTCTTAACCTCTTGTAAAGAGGGAAAGCGGGTTGTGGTTTTAAAGTTATGTGCATTTTAAATGCCAACAGTGGCTTAAGTACTTCAATACAAACGAGCTAGTAGTCCGTGTAAAACTACTGAATTGCGACCAATCAAATGAAGGTTCAAGTGAAAGCTACTGAACAGTAAACTTTTATGTGGGAGTACTGTAATGTAAAAAGATGGCTCTGACTTTTGAGTCTGTGGATGAAATCTACTCAAAGCGTGAAAGCTCGTACTGAGCATTGCTTTCCTCTGGTACTGTTTATTATGCTAACCTGTAAGATGGTTCTGCACCGATTGACTGAAATTAAATAGCATGATCGATGTGGCTATTCAGATGAAAGCTTCTGGCTTGCCGTGGCGGGTACTCACTGATTTATGATGCTGTACAAAGTGGTTGTAACTGTTCAGACCCGGATCTACACTGGCTTCCACCGTTTTACGAAAATCGGTCAGATTTTTCATAATAAATATTTTTTAAAATTTGGCCAATATCCCGTCTGAATGACTCTGAGACTCAGGAAAGGGCACTTAAAGGAGTTAAAATCCAAGAAAATTCCTGGGAGAGCCTGTCCCCGGAGCCCCCTAGACTCCTAGATCCGCACCTGCTCTTGGGGCTGTGGATGAAATTCAGTGTGGCTTTGCCTTTCAAATGAACACGAAACCTCCTCAGCAGTTTAATTTTTTTCAGCTGGCTACCATTTATTTGGTAGGCGTTATAACGTTTAAGTCTGCGGATGTAATCCTATATTTTGCTATTCAAATGAAAGCCAAGCAGTGCTTTCCCCCTCCTCCTGTTTGAGCTCACCACGTTGTGATTAAAAGCTGTTTTAAAAATTTGGAGGTGAAATCAACCGGGCAAAAACCGATCGACCAAACGTGAAAATTATTTGGCCATCTTTTTCTCTGATGGCATTCGTAGAATTCGAAACTTAAGCAACGTCGTACTCTTAAATTAATGACAGGCTTCAAAGAAGGGACTCGCTTCGCATGAGCAACGAAATCACCCATGATATACGGCCTATATCCGTGAGGTGGGCAAGAGAGGAAACCATTAACAATCACTTTTGTGGCTGATAAACGGATATCCGTATTTGCATAAATTTTTAACAGTATAAAAGCGCTCTGGACGGTATAAGCAGGAGTTTGTTTCGATATTCATCGAATGTCAATAAGTCTTCAAGGCATTTTCTAATTTGTTTTTTGCTGAAAGAGAGGTAGAATATGACGGCAGAAAATTTTTGAAATACCATAACACAAAGGACTCCTTCAGAACGCTTCACTCAACGGAATTCAGAAGATTTTCAAGGTTTGACACATTTGCTTAGGCTTATTTTGCTTTCTGAACTAATCCTCGTATCAACGGAGAATCACATTCGCTTCGAATTTAACCAACTTCCTGAGTTACCCTCTAGTAATTTCTTTGCTGAGAAACAATCAAAGTAGAAACACTGTAAAATATTTTCGGAATGACAATTACTATTTTTGGTTTTCAACAAGTGAAGCAATTATAGCTGCACCATTGCATTGTGTAACGCTCATGAGCATGGGTTTTAAAAAATGATTCGGTACTGTTCCGCCTTAAAACTTATGACATTTGCCCCTAATAGAGTTTATGATATAGTTACAATCATTTAGGTACAGTTATCCCAGCGGGAGAGCAGTTTGTGCATGTCAAAGTACATTCCATCATTTTAACAAATCATTCAGTCGGTATAAATTACCTTTTCACTTAGGCTAAATTGACCTGACAGAATATCGTAAAAGCCTTCGCTTAGTCAACCGAAGAGATAGATAATAGAAGCAAAGCAGAGAGGGACAAGCAAGTTTTCAAGACTGAAAGTTGGCTTGTGCTCATAACAGCTAGGCTACATTCTCTGACTTCTGGGTCCCGAATTTTAAGGTGTGTACCTAAGTGGAACTAGATGTCTTAACTGTACGAAATTATCACTCCAGTTTATTACAACCAAGGACTTTTAATGTTTTGCCTCGCGCTTCAATTACACGCCTTGCCAGCGTAGAGTAGACGAGGAAAAGGCAAATTTGTTTTTTGTGTGTACAAATGGTTTCCAGTTCTCGCCTTATCAATAACGATAAACTAGTATTATCTTAATGTTCTTCATTTAGCTTTTAAAGTTGCAGTGAATTAATAAGGATAACCTACAGGGATAAACCAGGGTGGTGAAGTACTCATACGTGTAAGATCAACCGATGAAAAAGGACACGATCCATTCTTTCGGTCATTTCTTTCTCTGGATTCGATAGTATATTAAATTGCCAGATTTAAACGTTTCACAATGTCTTTGCTTTGATAAAAAGAAAAACATTTCCGCAGAGGAAGAGTTGTACACAATGCAAATGAAAGCCGAAGGAAAGTTGACTGAGCAAGTGAGAGAACATTTACGACATGAAGATCTGCTAAAACCCCGACGTGCCTTAACTTACGTGCCGTATGCAAGGTTAAGGTTAAAATTGCTCAATGAAAATAAGACAATTGTTTTGTTCTTTCTTTTCACCTCTTCCGAATTAAAATCCATCTTTTATTTACAATTCAAGCCTTATGCAACAACCTTTGATAATTACAAGTGTTTGCCAATTCTTTGACAATACGAACTTCGAAGTCCAAGAAGGAATATCTTATCTTATTTACTCAGTCAGTACTTGTTCGTGGAGTATTGAAGAAGGCATAAGTCTTTGATGCGTGTAATAATCTGTACGTAGGTCAAGCGACCAGCAATCTATTGAATTAAGACGCAGACCTTCTGCTCTGACACTAATAGTAATAAAAAATATTGAATATTTTCATTACTGCCTGAGGGCAGACGTACTAACAAGTACAATCCGGCTGCTGATGATCTGCAGATGATTTTCGTCGCCCGCATGTTTTATGCCTAAAGGATTCATTACCAGCGAACTATTAATTAATTACAGCGCGCTTTGCATTTGGATGTAGGAACTACAGACAATTCTTTCCCTCTATGACTGAGTTTCTTGTTTGACTATTTAGCTCAGTAAAATTAAACAACGGGTTTTAAAAGAATTTTCTCTGCAACGTGCCATTGATGATGGTCGTTTATCCAGAAAGTGGCGTGTAATTCTCGGCAGTATAATGTTTTCAACTTAGCTAGTTGATATTTTGAACTCCGAGAAATTTGAACTTTTCTCTGTTCATTTGTATTTTAACTGATTACAACGATGGGGTAAAGCAACTCGCTAGCAGGGGCGGAATTAAGTAATCGAATATCACATTATTTCTGTATATTTTAAACGGCTCCGCGTCTATTTTAAGAAAAACAGCTGTTATGTCTTAATCGACGACTACGTAGCACGACCCAACAACTCAGTCTCTTCCTATTTTATCCTCTTTTTTGTATGTAAAAACTTCTTTTATATCGCTGACTTTTAAATAGAATATGGCTCTTTTTTTATAGTTATCAGGAAAACTAAATCGCCAATAACCTCAACCCGGCGGGTCCTCCCAAAGGGAGATCAAGAGTTTTTTTCGCCATTTCGTTTCGATACACTATACACATAATGATAAATATTAGATCTTTCTTTAATCGATCTTCGATCTGGCTACGGTTGCATCTCTGTAATCGTCGGAACTTGGAAGCTAACCCTTTAGTCCAAAGAGTGATTTTGAGAACGAGAACCAGTTTGAGTACGAGAGTTAACTTAAAGTTTTTGCGCGTCTTCAAATAAAAGACGCCCTGGTAAGTTTCATTTTCCTTTATTTCAACAAAAAAATTAGTACGGTTATTTATACTGAAAGAAGTTTAAAAGCCCTCTCCCGATAGTAAAATGATAAAACTTCTTACATTTGATAACTTGTTCCAGCCACTACGACGTTCTCCGGGCTAAAACTACCACGTTTTCCCGCCAAAATGACGTTGGTTCACGCTCGTCTCAGAATCTAAAGCTCTCTAATATCACTACTGAATCGAGAGAAAAGATCCTGGTAAATATTAAAATGATTAATAGATGGGAAATGTTTTGTTCTTTTGTCAAATTCTCTCAATCATTTATAAAGATCAGATGGGGGAATTTGCATTAGCATATTGGGGGCTAAAGTGTTAACAATATCAAGCATAGTGAATGCATTTGCGCACGTATATCAAGAATCACTCAGTGTGTAAGAAATTGATGACGGAAAAACACCAGCTGACCAACTGGCAAAATAACTTGTTCTGTGCGTAAGACCACACAAGCACTGTGACTAACTAATTTTAGAGATGGAGTCAACACATCTTTTAAACTGACTTAAAATTGCTTTCAGAAATTAGGCTATCAGAGTGCGCCTTTTCGGTCAGTGATAACTGTAATAAGTAGCGACAAGAGCCATAATGGCCCCATCATGGCTCTTGATAGCGATATCTTAACAATGTACAAGCAGATACTTATTCAGAGGGCAAGGAAGTCGAAAGAAAGGGTCGAGGAGGTAGAACTCTACTCATTTTTCATCGGATATTTCCTGTGTATTGCTTGTATGGGGGCATTTCAAATACTGTAACAAAAAAGAACTTTTTTGAAAAGGGAAATGACAAACAAAAGGAAAACAACTTGTAACAATTGTATCCAAGGATTATGAAGGATGGGGAGGGCTTTAGAACACTATGAGACTAGCCCACGCCGGATGCACCATATGGGTCTATTTTTGGAAAGAGAAATGGCGGACTGAATTGGAAGCGGGGATATTTCCCAGTGGTGACATTTCGGAGAGGGAAGCATTAAGAAGTAAACGTGCGCGCATGGCATTGCTTCCCCATAAGTCAACTACGTTCTGATAGCAATGAAACTTCACGAGTCGTGGGCGATTCATCTCTTCACAAAACCGCACGCTGACTCAGAGCAGTATTTCAGGAAGTGATTTAGAAAATAGGTCAATTTCCCAGTGAGATCCATTGAACAGCATGCCATGAAGAAACAACTGACTCTCTTACCGGATTATAACATTCCTAGCGTACTCGAGTTTATTCTAGTTGCAGATTGATTCGTAAGCTGGATGCTGCTGCATTATCAAGAAAAATGATTTTACAATGTACTTAAGCCCTATTGTGTCCTTTGTGTTTGTCTACGTTAAAAGTCGTCATTTTCTTTGTGTGTGCTAATCCGAGCAAGGTAGATTGAACCATGCAAATAAATTCACTTTGCTCGCCTGGCCGGCAATGTAGTTGGTTTACATAATCCAAGTAACATTTGTAATACCGGAGAAAGTTTGTCACAGTTCACCTGAAACAAAAACGTTTTGGTCCTCATATCTTCCCAGTTGACAACACGTTTCGTCACAGCTTCGTAAGTCACATGTTTCGTAATTTGTTAAGTAAACCCTCCAGTACCATCGCGACATGCTAAACTGTTTTGTTCACCTCTCTGAAATTTATCCACAGCCTTTCATTTTCTGTCATACTAATAACTCATGAAAAGATTCCCCGGTGGCGACAGACTCAAGTGCTTTTGACTGTTAATTATTTAATTATTGATTAGGAAAAGGATAACAAATCCATTTCCAGTTTGTATTGGTCATGTCTCCAATCTGATACCAGGAGCTTGGATTGCTTAATGAGACAGTTGATCGAAGGTTGTATCGAATCCTGAAAGAAATGCACTCAATTTGGACACCAGTGGGCGAACTCGAAAAAGGAAGTCATGTACTTTCTAGAAGCTCGGGGCTAAAGCCCTTGACGGGGATTCGGACAGTTTGTCATTTGGTATAAGTGGTTTGGGGTGGTAAAGTAAACAAATTACCACAAACCAGACATAGAACCAGACAGACATGATAACTACAGACATAACTGTCTCATGTAATACATGTTTCAGTTTTATTTTAATATTTCATGACCCCTTGTGTGTTGTTTGCATTCAGATCAGACAAGCAGGTTTCACTGCGTAAGCCCAAGCTAATTGAGTTCTTGTCTATCATTCGACAGGTAAATCAAAAGTGATCATGGCGCTGGAGTTATTGGCACTAGCATTTGTTATGATATCCGCTGTACTTCTTTACAGCGCATACTCACACGTTACTGAGAACGCAAAGTTACCACCTGGACCGATGCCTCTACCCCTCATTGGTAACATGCTGCAAATGGGAACAAAACCTCATTATGGTCTTACCAAGCTTGCAAAGAAGTTCGGAAAGGTTTTCCGCCTCTCTGTCGGAGTTCGACGCATCGTGGTAATCAACAATATCGATCTCGCTCGTGAAGCCCTCGTTAAGAAGTCGCACGACTTCGCAGGCCGTCCTAGACTCTACACAGCTGACCTTATCTCGAGAGGAGGTAAAGATATAGCTTTCAGTGACTTTAGCCCGACCTGGAAATTGCAGAGAAAGATCGCGCACTCCGCGCTAAAAATGTTTGGGCAAGGTATCAAGCCGATCGAAGAAAAAATCTGCCAGGAGATTGACGAACTTATCTCCCGCTTTGAAAGTGTGGAGGGACGCGCGCACGATCCACATAAAGATGTTGTCTTGGCTGTTATCAATGTTATCTGTGCGTTCGTGTTCGGCTCGCGTTACAACTTGGAAGATCCGGAATTCAACACCATCTTGCGTTACATGGAGCAGGTTGTGCAGGGTTTTAGGGCTGGAAATTTGGTCGACTTTTTCCCTTGGATGCGACATTTTCCGTCCAAGGGATTGAAACTCATCAGGGAAGCTGTGAAAGACCGTGATATCATTCTACAAAAGAAGTTCGAGGAGCACAAGAACACTTACCAAGACAGCGTGACGCGTGACCTTACTGATGCTTTGATAAAAGCAATGAAAGATTCCCAGTCAGAAAACCCCGACAATGTGTTATCCATCACTGAGGACCATGTGGTGTTGACCATATTTGACATTTTTGGCGCAGGAATGGAAACTACTTCCACGTGCGTCCTCTGGGCGCTTGCATACTTAGTTCGCAATCCCAAGGTGCAACAGCGTATTCACCAAGAGCTCGACGACGTCATAGGACGTGATAGGATGCCTGAACTAGCAGACAAGCCCAACTTACCCTACTTGGAGGCTACCATTTTGGAAGTGCTGAGGTATAGCTCGATGGTTCCATTGTTATTTCCCCATTCCACAACTGCAGACACCACTTTGAATGGATATGAAATTCCCAAAGACACTATGGTACTGTTCAACGTCTGGGCCATGCACCATGATGAAAACGAGTGGGAGAGACCCTACGAATTTGACCCCTCGAGGTTCCTTGATGCTGAAGGAAAAGTCATTTGCCCGGGAACCAAAAGTTACCTGCCTTTTGGAGCCGGTAGGCGCGTGTGCCTCGCAGAATCCCTGGGGAAAGTCCAGCTGTTTCTCTTCGTTTCACGTCTGCTTCACAAGTTCCACTTCAGCGTTCCTCACGGTGCTAAAGAGCCTGATTTAGAAGGGATTTTTGGTTCAAGTATGAGTCCCAAGCCGTACCAATTGTGTATTGAAAGGCGCTGTTAGTAGCTAGAGACACGCCTTGAAGGCGTGAACATTGTAGAAGTGTGTTCTTGATCAAGAACACTCATCCGTTCCAAAGTAAGCCGGGAAACTTAGGATGAATTCAGGAGAGGACATTGAACTATGGATGAACTGTTTTGCAAAAAGCAGCCATTAAGTAATAACACTTCAGTTTAACTAAGTGAAACCGCAGTCAGTTATAAGATCGCAAACCATATATTCAGAAGACCGATTAAAAAAGCTCCAAAAGATTAAGCCCTCTATGATAACAAAAATGGCTACAATATGCCTAGGCGAGGTGTCAATCGAATGATATGAGACTGTTCCAGCGTCCAATACCAGTTGCAGCAAAACTTCCTCCTTTATAAATTTAGTAAAACAACGAGAAACTCTTCTAACATAGAAGTGATATAGTCAAGATCAAAAGTTGTTAAGCAACAACAACACTTCGAGAATTTTAGTAAACCACTACCAAAATTTCACAAGTACTACTACAATTGAGTTATTACCTTATTCAGGAATGTGTATATTGTGGTTCAATTTTATCCTTGGTTTAAATTTTAATGTCTTTTGTTTTTGGTATGGTAATGTATGATAATGAGTTGGAAACAAAAGAAAGTAAATTTTTTAACCAGGATAAAATTTAACCACAACATGTATATTGACTATTTTGCCAAAACAACAGACGTTAACCAAGATGATAACGTACAAGTAAAGCAACTCGCAAAGTTATAAATACAATTTTCTTACATCATACAGTAACTTCATACAGTAACTGCTGTAACACGGGATCCCATAGGCTCCTATGTAACGACATTTCAAATGAAATGATATTATATAACTAATTTATTTTATATAATTTATTTTTATTTCTACCATTTTTTTAATTTCAAAACAATTATGTTACAAAGAAGTGGACAGGTATACTCCGCAATGAAAACTAAGGTTGAAATATATTTTACATTTAATTCTTCACGTGACTCATTCGTGTCTTGCATGTGAATTGTACGTGCAAAGGTGAGCAAGTTATGCAGACAAATTTAATTAACGCAAACAGCTACATTAAACGCTATTCTATAAAAATTTTCGCTGGCAGTGTTTTTTTCTTTTTCTTATAGCTCACCTGGCTGGGGGATGAGCTACAGGTGATGAAGTCTCCTCAACAAATACATTAATAAAAATTATCAGAATCGTTTTAAACAGTGGATGCAGCGGCACGCAGTCACATCAGAGAGCGGGAAAAAAATAACCCACCTCTCCTCACCTTTCGTTGTTTTTCCCTCTCACATCTATGCGCCATCTCAAAATCTGAACGCCTTGAACAGGTTATTATCGGGTCGACTCGAATGTGGTTTTCCCTTTCCCTTTGGCTATTTTGTCCATGTATAGAGCGAGTGCGCCTCCGTACTTTTAGAAAACCGCTACTTTCGAGGGTCGCTACTTTCGGGGGAGTGGGGGGGGGGGTCCAGTACTTTGGGAACTTCACAGTAGTTTAGAGAAAATCTTGAAACATTTTCCTTGACCTTTGACTACAGGGATCGATGTCCTATAACAATTACTGGCCGGCAAAGTACACTGAACGACATGTGTATTATAAGCATTGTGTTTAAGCTTCATAGCCTCTCTCCTCCGCGTAGGCCTCTTCGTTTGGCGTTGGGAAAAAAGAAACCAAGCAGGGGATGATGGGAAGGGACGCAGAGCGCTACATAGCATGAAGAGCTAGAAGAAGCTAGCAAGTCCTAATTTTCCTTGATTTTTATAGGCACAATGGTAATCATCCTGGAAAAGACATCCTTAGAGCATTTTCAACTGAAACTTCATTTCTCTCAAAAAGTGATAGTGAACTAAATAATGACATATATATTTTCAGTTTTTCTGGCAATATTTTAATTAATTTCAGTTTCAATTTCGCATTAAAAGTTACGTCTGTATATTTGCTGAGAAAAGTTCAGTCAAAACTGCTGCTCGACTCTGTAGCATCAGAAACAGTAAAATTCCATCCAAACTTTCATCTCAGACCTGATAACCCTCGGGATCTATCCCGTTTCTCTCCAGCTCATAAAGTGCTTTGTTAAGCTCAGCCTTTTCTGGTATCCTATTTCTCTCTTCCTCTATCGCTGAAAGGAACTCTGCAATAAAAGTACAAGAAAATATTACAAAATGTTTTACCTGAAACGGTCTCAAACGGCTGAGTCGCAGACAGAAGTCGATAACACCGGTTCACTGACTCAATAGAGTGACTGTAGAGTCTTCGATCGAGTGCCGGATAGCTCGGGAGGACTTTACGGTAGTCTTCTTCCATGTTTCGGCTGTGCTCTTTTTAGACATGAAAATTCCGTGTATTCACTGACTTTTATAGAGCGAATCAACTCCATACTGAAAGAACAGAGTGAAATTTGAAAAAAGATCATCTTATATCCGGCGTGGAACTGAGAGGCGCGGCCACTCCTAACTCTTGCGCTCAAAGCACGTGTCTTTGTAACGACTGCAATTAAACTCCTGAAGTCTGTTCTTTTACGAGTAAGATAGAAAGGTTTCGACCTTTCATTGCTCGTAAATTATTATCGCCGGAAAAAATTGTATTTGTTAGGTGAGGCACGAATAGAACCCAAAACCGCGATGGAAGAAAACTGCATAAGGCGAAGAGAATAACAAAACTTTACTGAAACTTACGATCAGTGGAACTGTCCGAGTTCAAATATTCTTCAAGTCTTCCCCAGTCGTCGACAAATCTCTTAACCACGTGGAATTGATTAAGTGGATTCCCCAGATATTCTCCTACTTCATCACCAGATAGTGTCTTTAAAACAGAAGTACGATTGAGAGCTTCTTCGATCTCCTTCAAATGTTCCTCTTTCTGGGAAATAAATCTATTTAAAGCGGGGAGCAGGCGTTCTTCAAGTTTATAAAGTGCGGTTGGGCTGAATTCTCGAGCACTTGCAACCATAAATAGGGTAGAAATCATCAAAAGTAAAACGCTCGCAAACGAAACCATCTTTTTTATATTCCGCTATGAATGTCCATGGTAAATTCAAAACAATATTAAACTACAGTAGTTCCACTTTCAATGCGCTGTGATTAACAGAATTAAATATTTATGGCAGCTTACAAGTGTCTATATTTTTCTCAAAAAAGAACAACCCGCAGCAATCATAAATTTGGTGAGCAATTATGTGACTCTCCCTCAAACCGACTATCAGGACTCTGTAACTGTCGCGTCTGTAGTAAATCCTAACTTTTATCAACGGCAGAATTTACCACAGTTTGGTGATAAAAAGTAATAGTTCTCAGACGCTAGTTGCCCTTTGTTAACGATACCAGACTCCCGATTTGATTGCACAAGAGATTTTTCAAAAATAACCTTCAATAACACATTTGGAGCATCAGATTTGCTGTCGTTTCAGGTAAGCTGAACGCCAGCTGTAACTTGTTATTAATTCTTGGAAAATGTAAACGCAGCTTGTGCATTAGCCTACGAACGCGAACTTTTTTCTGGTCGTCGCTTCTCTTACTTTTCGAGTGGCAAGCTACGCTACGACAGTACCAGTACCAACGGCTCCTGGGTGACCTGTGGTGTCAATCAATTCTTCGGTTAGAAATAACGAGCCTATTAAAACGAGAGCCTGTGAAAGTCAAATAAGTAATACCGAACGTCCTTCTGAGCCGATGATTATTTTGCAACTGCAAATTAATAGTGATGAAGCGATTACTGAATTAACAGCGTATGCAGCTCCCAAACGCGCCCCAAACCGGCTGGTACACCGTGTGTACAGATCTGTGCGCTTGTGTAAGACCATTCATTTACGATTTTTGCAATTTTGCAAATACAATTTTCTAAAATTAAGGGATAAGTATAGAAATATTACTCACCACAGACAAGTAATGCTTAACTAAGCTGTCATCTACACTAGACACGTTTAGGTATTTAAATTTGCCACAGGACTCTCATAGCTGCCGAGATAGCTCAGTTGGGAGAGCGTCAGACTGAAGATCTGAAGGTCCCTGGTTCAAATCCGGAGAGTTCGCATGAACTCTGAATAATCCCGGGTCTCGGCAGAATTTTTTTTCCTTTTCTTTTTTTCCTCTTTTTCCTTTCCCTCTTCCTCCTCACTCATTGATTTTATTCTCATAACATGAGCTTATAAGTAGAGTATCAAAAGTGTGTAAATAGATGTTGCGCGACATTTATAGGAATAAATATCATTTGCGACAGTAATCTCAGATAATTATCATTGGCAGTACAAAATATGAAAAAAAACTACAATCTCAAAATCGTTTCGTAAAACATGACAAACACTTAGTATATATGAAAAAGTAGATTTGGCGACGTTTTCGATGAAACTTCTGTTTGTTTTCTCTTGTTGGGTCGGATGGTTTGTTTTGTGTGCACTTCAGAACGAGGCCAACCAGACATGCGCACTGATTCAAAGGCAAGCAGACAAAGCGTGATGATCATGATGGCGGCGTGTTGATGTTGATGTAGGTGAAGTTTGTGTGGCGTATTCAGGTCTGTTTCATCAGACAACGAATAATTTTGAGTCTAGATTAACCCCACTTGAGTTTTGTTATGCCGTGACCCTTCGTTTTGTTATTTTTAAGTCATTTTACGTGGTTTATCAAGCGCTTTTTATGGTACATATTTTTATCATGTTTTCTCCGGCTCTCCATGTATATAAAAATAACTACTCAGGGAAAGTTTCACTCTTGGTTGTGGTGCTGAAACATTGTAGTGAAGCAAATGGACTTGCACAGCTGACTTAAAAGTTGTTAACTTTCTACTTACGACAGAGATAATCGTTTATCGAACTCTACTTTGTGCTAATTTTGGTCAATGTTCCGTTCACATTTTGCAGATGTAAAAGATCTTTAGAAAACGCAGCCTAAGGACATGGCTTCCTTGGCAGGATTCCAGTATACACCTGAAAATGTGCAAAGACTGGAAAAGGTAATTTGAAATCTCTGTAGTTATTATTAAGGATTAACCTACTAGCAAGCTCTCCCGGCTTAATTGCAGAATATACCCTGCAACTTTAAAGCAACCCCCCAAAATAGGTGGATATGCGGATACTCAGCCACTACGTATCGGCGTATCTGCATATCCACTTTTTGACACAGTGGAAAATAACAAATGCGTTTTTTGTTGATGCAAAATTTTAAACAGAATGCAGTAGCTTTGCAATATTGAAGCGACATGTTCCCGCTGAATTCAAGAAATATTGTAGATCCGACTCAGCTTATAGGCTACGATTCAGACCAGAAAGTCCATACAAACAACAATTTTTGTTATTTTCTTTTGGTGGTCTTTTCTTTGTGCAGAATTATAATATTTTGCTCCTGGAACGCTAGTGTAACAGTTTTCATGCTTTGTTGTTTCCTGCGCTTTCTGGGGTGAAAATGAAAATGTATGAGAGATCGTCGCAAGCTGTCTTTTTCTTTTCCCACCCCTCGCACTGGTGTCTCCTTTCGTGTGCTGCTCTCACGTGACTTCTCGCGACTCCCCCCAATGGAGAGCTTGCCCGCAGGCTAATTTAGGAAGTATTATTAAAGCGGTTGAACAATTCAAACCAGGGGAATTTCTTTTTTTAGCCATAGCTTCCTGAAAGGACAGGGGCTTGAGCAATTGTTTTCTTGAAAGAATCAAAGATACAAAAAATTCATAGGACCCTCCAGCCATTTTTTTTACAGATGCAAACAAAAAAAACTTCCTTTCACATTGTTTACTTTTATAACACGTTTTTAATTTCCCTGGGCTTTTGATATCTTTTATTCAGCAATTGTCGCAAATCTTGCAACCTGTGAGACATACAATGTATTTCCCACCCTGGAGAATTTCTGTGGTGTCACGGACACTGCGGAATAAGCCTTGCACCTACATGTAATTAATATTGAAAATGTCAATTTGGATTGAATTATCATAATGAACATGTATCATTAAATGTGCAGTTTAAATGCATTTAAATGCAATTTAAAGGAGTTAACAACTAAGAGTGCCTTTAGTGCGTGAGGTCAGTGGTCTTTGGCATGCGCATACCCAGTAGCTGGCTACATCGATCATGTGATTCATTGGCGCATTCAGTTTTTCTTCGTGCTAGGTTCTGTCAGCCATTTTCTCCCCCCCCTCCCTCTAGGCTTTGTTGGTTTTTCTCCACTGATGTTTTTTTCAGTGTGATGGGTGCCTGTTCCTTTCCTTTTGTGTGGGGGCTCATGGCTGGGTTACGCTGTTGTGCCAGTCATGGCGGCATTATTTCAATCTAGGGGCTGGCTGCCAATAGTGGAAGCCCCTGAATACTCCAGGCACCCAACCTCCATTTTAGCGATGCAGTTGGTAACAGTCCAGTCCACTTTTTTTAGGCTCTGCACACCATGCAAGAAAGGGGCATGGAATCAGACCCTCGTTATGCACAGCTGATGTCATTAATGAGAGCAAAACCACCAAATATTGACATGTCAGACATTGGACAGGGCCACCAGCTACCACCGCAATCAATGCCAATGGGTATGGGATTAGGTGATATGCAGTCACGAAGCTCCCCAGCTCCAAACATGATGTCTCCTTCAACGCAAAAAGTGCCTTCTTTCACCTCACCCCAGTTATTGCAGCTCAGAGCTCAAATCATGGCTTACAAGCTCTTAGCACGAAGTCAGCCTCTGCCAGAACATATTCGCATCGCCATTCAAGGCAAGTCGTCATCTGTAAAACCAGGTGGACTGGGTATGCCGCAACCTGGCCAGTTGCCATCCATGAACCAGAATCAACAGGTTAATCAGGCGACCCCTCAGAGCCCGTCTCCCTTTGGTAGTGGAGGCATACCATCTTCTTCTGCTGGACCTGTACCTAACCAAACTGCATATAATGTTCCTGGAATGACTACTGGTAGGTTAACACATGCTTTGTTCTATGTCTTTGTTGCCCAGTTGGCTGCATTCTTTTTTTTTTTTTAATAGAGATGCAAAATGCTGACCTAATACTGTGTGTTACAGATATAATGGTAATTGAACTGAGTGGAATGCAAATTGCTCTGAAATCGTTTGCATGATTTTAAGCACTCATCCAATTTGAAATCACAAGTATGATTTCAGACCAAAATTGTACTACTCTAATACACTTTATTACAGATAATTTTTTTTGGTTTACACAGTCTGGTTTTCCGGTGAATACCTTCTGTTTATCTGGTTAGCATGGCACACATTTGAGTCAAATAGTTGAACAGACTGTTCTTCAGAATAATAACCTTGCAACTTACTTTGTCATTAGCTCAGCAACTTCAGATCAAGCCATCTGCCAGCTCAAGTCAGGCATCAAACTCTGCCTCCATGGCAGCAGCTAAAGGTGCTGCTGCAAGTGCTATTGCCGCAGCTTCCCAGCAGCATAAGCTGAAAGAGCAGCAGCGTCAAGCGCTGGCCCAACAGCAGCAACAGCAGCAGCAGCAGCAGCAACAACAACAACAACAGCAACAGCAGCGCAAGTTACAACCTCAGGGTTCCACACAAGCAGGGATAACAATGCCAAGCAAGCCTAGACTGGCACCAGTCGCTAAACCTACTGGTCTTGATCCTGTCACTATACTGAAAGAAAGAGAAAACAGGTAAGAGGCATTAAGTTCAATTTTTTGCAGTTAACCATGACTTTCTCATTTTGTTACTTCCTCATAGATGAAGTGGGGAGAAGATGATTCATATTTACATCTGGGAACCATTTAAACAATATGTTACTGTAGATCACCAAAACAAGACTTTGGAGCATTGAATTTCCCCTCATAAAATGGCTGCTTTTTATGTTTCTTAAAACACCTCTTCAACCCTTTTTAGGATCCAAGCACGTATTGTACAGCGTATCGTGGAGCTGGAGGCACTTCCAGGGAGCATTCCTGATGACCTTAGAATGAAAGCCATGATTGAATTGAGGGCTCTCAGACTGCTCAATTTCCAGAAACAGGTTAAATGGCATATTCAATCTACCACCCCAGTTGTATTCTTCACCTGTGTGACCAGTTTTCTTACGTTACTTGAAATAAAAACTCAAATATGAAAATTTAGGGCATTTGTATGTATTATGTTTTTATTTTCACACACTCTTTCTTTTGCATGTTCTTTGGTCAAATTTTACAATAGCCTGAGAAAGCAGCCAACATTTTGCAATGCCACTTTTTTCCCCCACAAAGTGACATCTAAGGATCAAGTGCAGCAATTCTACCTTGTTGTATACTGATGATGTGTAGTGCTTTGGAAAATTTGCTTCAACCAATCAGAAATAACTACTTCACAATTTAATGTCTTTGATTTCAAAGGTATACTGGAGGCTAAACAATTTCAGACAAATTTTCCAAAAATTATGTATTGTTTGCAAGTAATGTACAAAGAGTAAATTAAACATGTCGTTTAATCATTGTTACTTTTTACCTTTGATCCTTTGTTTAGCTGCGAGCTGAAGTAGTGGCATGTACAAGAAGGGACACCACACTTGAGACAGCATTGAACTCTAAAGCTTACAAACGAAGCAAGAAACAGTCTCTTAGGGAAGCAAGGTATTCACACAGCATACATTCATTCTCATATTTCTTACACTGTATTCAATCTCTGTCTTTGGACTTACCTTCAGAAATTCCAGCTCTTGCCACCCCATCCATTTCCAAATGTAACAGAAACTTTAATAAAAATGTTTTATTTTTCTTAGGATCACCGAGAAACTTGAAAAGCAACAGAAGATGGAGCAAGAGCGCAAACGGCGACAGAAGCACCAAGAATACCTGAACACAATCCTCCAACATGCGCGAGATTTCCGTGAATACCACAGGTCTATCCAGTCTAAGGTCGTGAAGCTCAACAGGGCTGTGATGAGTTATCACTCCATCACAGACAGAGAGAAGAAAAAAGAGGAGGAGAGGATAGAGAAAGAGAGAATGAGGAGACTTATGGTTTGTCAAAATGATTTTTTAAGTTTTTTCATTGTTCTTGTTAGAAGTATTACTGTTAACAATTTGAACTCAACACTCATTTCATAAGTAGGTTGAGCATAATCGTCCAGGTGATTGTAGTCCTGAATAGGACTGTTGTTGACACTGACTGATGTTTCAACAACCTGTGTGATAGTCACCTTGAGAGTCAAAGTGAGTTGTATCATGTCAGTTGATCGTGTTAAACTCTGGTTATTGACTTGATCAGACAATTAAGTTGTGATGTTATTGGTCTTCAGCCAGTTACGCCATGATCACATATCACGATTTTTCAAGTTAGCTCAGTTCTTGTTATCCTGTTAGGTCTGCATTTTGTGATTGAATGGGTACATAGGTTAACCTCCTATACATACAATGTAGATAACATGACTCTCACTCTCATGTCCAATATTTGCTATGTTTTACAAGCAAGTACATTTTGTGGTTATTATCACAGGCTGAAGATGAAGAAGGCTACAGAAAACTGATTGATCAGAAAAAAGACATTCGTCTGGCATATCTCCTGGCACAGACAGACGAATATGTAGCAAGTCTCACTAAGATGGTCCAGCAACATAAGAGAGAACAAAGAAAGAAAGTTGCAAAGGACAAAAGGAAACGGCGCAAGTCTGACTATGATGATGACGAAACGCCAGAAGGTGACCGGCATGTTCCTGTAGTGGACACAGAGACTGGGGTTGTGTTGAAGGGAGATGATGCTCCTATAGCAGATGATTTAGATGTGTGGCTTCAAAGTCATCCAGGGTAAGAAGGAGTATCAAAATGATGACATAACCCTTTAAGTCCCAATATCCACATACAAATTCTCCAAACTGATCTCTACATATTTGTTTAAAGAATTAGTTGATAGAATTTGATAAAAGATCAAAGCATTATTCTCTTGGGTGATCATTTTATTAATTCTCATAACGTAATCTCTTGACAATGTACTGTATGGATATCATTAGGAGAAAATTGATGTTGGTCACTATTGGGACTTAAATGGTTAACTCCAGAAATTTTCGGTTGCTAAATATTTTTTCCTTACCTTTTTTCAAAACAAACACAATCTACATTTACTGCAAACGTTTTAAATCTGATTTAAACAGACTAATTTAAGGATTATTCATGTGTGTACATGTACATGTGGAGGCTAAGTTGCATTGAAGATCACTCTAACAATGATCATCATCCTGGATTTGAGCTTTTTGAGGTCAGGAGACTTTCACATATTGGAACTGTAGCTACTTTATGTTTCTGTCATATAGCATATATGTGCCAGAACCATGCGATCCTCATCAGAAAGACCAAGTGATAAACCATTTAAGAAATATTAAATTACTTTTTTCTTGTGTTGATTATTCCATGATGACTCCACAATTTGTGAAGCAGAAGTCACACTTACTTCACCCGCAATACAATTTGCAAACCCTGCCTATCTCTGATTACTATTTACTACTAGTTACCAAGTGGCCCCACGTCAAGAACAGGAATCTGATGACGAGGATGAAGATGAGGAAGCTGAGGGTGAAGCCGATGCTGAGATGGATGCCACTGAGAAAGAAGTTGCTGAAAAGAAATCAGAGAAGGAAAAGAAGAGAGAAGAATACGGAAAGGATGATGAAGAAGATATTGTAGAAGAAGAGTAAGGACTTTTTTTCTGTTAAGTAATGCTCACTACAGATACTTGAAGAAAAATTAATAGTATAATTACACATCTTCTAAATGAATGAATTTAGTTGAAGGCCACTGGCTTATCAGCTTCTGCTGATGAGGGTTAACACATAACAGCAGGAACTGATAAACCATTGGCGTTCCAACTAAGGGGCTGTTTACATGACACGGGGGCGACTTTTGCCCCAGAGCGAGTTCACTCCGGTTCCCTCTCGTGGCTCTATATTATTTTGTTTACATGATACCACCACAAAATGTCATGCCGGTGTGAGACACCCCGGCGTGAGTTCATCCCGGTTCTTGTACCGGGGTGAGAATTTCACTCCGGTACGAATCTCACAACGGTATCGTGTAAGCGCGAAACGACCACCCGTTTCGGTGTGAAATCGGTCTGCCGGTAGACTGGAAGGGGTAGCGCATGTGTAATGTTTGCAATTTTGAATCACACATGTATTTTATCAACATAAAGTGTACCTTCAAATAACGAGATATGAAATGACCCAGTCATCATGTAAACGCGATACAAAATCAAAAAGTCATCCCAGTATGAGACTCATGCCGGTGCGAGTTTTCTCAGTAAACACCCCCTAAACTAACTAACCTAAAAATTACAGATCCTTTCATGTAAGCCCTAGGGTGGTTGCCATTTACACAAACAACTCAGTTGGAAATCTTGTGCATAAGCATAAAAGAATTAAATTTGACACAGTGAGAGAGTTACTTGCTACAATGTATATCCAGATCAGCTGAAAAGACTAAGAAGATTAGAAAATTTGCATCCCCACAAATCACAGTCCACGTTTTCTGAAGCTCCCCAAAGAGAATGGTTTTTCCAACCAGTGAATACACAAACAGGATCTACATCCCCTGTTCCTTTCAAAAAGTGGTGTTGCAGCCGTGTGTTTCATAGACAAGTGCCGTGGGTTTTCAGTGTAGTCTGCAGTACATCACCTTTAAACTACATAATGTTCGTTTCAGAGTTGAAGATAAAGCTGCGTTAGAGAGTCGTCAGTATTATCACATTGCTCACGACGTCAGGGAAGACATCACTGAGCAACCAACAATTCTGATTGGCGGTAAACTGAAGGAATATCAGGTAAGCTGTAACTGTTGTTCACCTAATAATAGTGTAATTGGAGATGTTGAACAGTTGGTCTGCAGGATGGTACATTGCATGGGTTAGCCAAAAAGACATCACAAATAAAGTGATATCTTTGTTGTGGGCAAAATTTGCATGCTACTAGACTTACTGTCAAATTATGACCCAAGAAATTATTGTCTGTGTTATCTCCGATTAAAGCCAAGATTAGGACACACAAGCAAGCAGGCCACAAAACTACCATCTGGTTTTCATGGTTTTTTAGTTTCACAGTAACAATTGCCAGCCTAAAATTACTGTCACATATAACACCAGCAATGTTCAAAAGATATACTAAACCTTTAAGGTCACAGGGGACACCTTAAATGTTTCTGAATCGCATACCCCTGAAAATTTCCATTTTCCTGTCTGAGATATTGCTACTTTTCCCACCTCCTCCTAAAATCCTAGCATTAAAAACCCTTACAGTGAATCTGACCCAAAGACACTCACATTTGCCAGTACAGTTTTTGGTTTAAAGTTGAGTGTTATGTTTTCATTTTCAGATGCGAGGCCTGGAGTGGCTTGTGTCACTGCACAATAACGCCCTGAATGGCATCTTGGCTGATGAGATGGGTCTGGGAAAAACCATTCAAACTATTGCCCTGTTTGCTTACTTGATTGAGGTCAAGAAACTCAATGGACCTTTCTTGGTCATCGTGCCTCTCTCGTAAGTCAGCTGTAAATCCCCCATGACTTATTGCCTCTACACATGCGCATTCTCCTTTTAGCTGCATGATGACATCACAGATTAATTAACCAAACTTCAGAATTTTATCAACACCTTTCCCAGGTGAAGGCTGTGGTGTGTTGACTCTTTCTGTCCTTATTTCAAAACAAAGTTTGCGACAGTGACTATTTGCATGGTCTTTTGTTTTCCTACTTTCCCACCCCTTTCTCCGACTGTTTGTATGTCATCTGCTACATTCAGTCAACTTTAGCAGGCCAGTCCAGGTTCTTGCTATCTCCCGCTCTGAGCAATGACGAGGAGAGGTCCCTGGGAGGTCAGAATGCTTTGTCTGTTTAATGGTTATTATTTTATCCATTTTCTCAAAGTTATACTAGCTCACCTAACTTTATTTTGCAGAACACTTTCCAACTGGCTATTGGAATTTGAGAAGTGGACACCATCTATCATTGTTGTGAGCTACAAGGTGACCTAACTACTAGGTTTAAATGACTCAAACTGAACAACAGGGCCCAGTTTTTTAAAGGCCGATTAGCACTAACCTAGGGTTACACTTTAATCCTGGTTTATTTTTCTTTTGTTCAAAAGCATTTCCAGGATAATTTTCTCACTTATTTTTGGAGCATTCAATTAAACAAGTTATATGCAAAAAGAACTAAACTGAATGTTTTTTTTTTTTTGAGCTTCCATATCTCAATTCAAATTTTGCACCAACCTGGGGTTATCTTAACCCAGCTTTGAACAACCCAGACCTGTACTACAATGCATTATGTATACATGCTCAATGGAGGGTGGTAACAGTGTTTGTTTAGTTCTACTGTAGTTATCATTGTACAGTGGGATGAAAAGTTCTTTTCTTTGTGTGGCTTTGATGTGTCAGTAATACACTGACCATGATATGGCAAATGATGATTGGGTAAATCTTGGAATTTGCTGCTAATTAAAGTAAAAAAATTATCATTGACAACAACATCAATAAAAGTGGCATGATATGAATCATTTTGGATAACATTATTCAAATTGACAGTTACAGTGTATGTACAAGGAAACATCTTAGAAGACTGCACACTTTTTAAAACCTGTCATGAAATTTTCTGTGTTTGTCAGGTGTCGGAGGTGTGCAACAGTAAACCAGGGTTTCGCTAACACCACTAAAGATTCAGTCTTGATGAGTGGGGTTTGATAGTAGAACTTGGAACATAAAGTTAATGTTTACAGTTAAAGAGGCTATGTCGCCACTGTGGATTTGCTTTACTGATGTAGACATAATGTAAGCGCATGGCATCTGGCAAAGTTGTGCCGTGTAAATTGTCCTTTAGATAGAGGTTTGTGCTCTAAAACAGGTTGGCTCTACAGGTTAAGTGGGAAGCCAAGGCTTCATTGCTTAAATTCTGTACTGTTGTTGCAATTAATGAGAAGTTTACAATGTACTTATCATCTTGATGTAATGTTTCTCTATCAGGGCTCACCTAACATGCGTCGATCAGCTGCTTCTCAAATCCGTGTAGGAAAGTTCAATGTGGTACTCACCACTTATGAGTATGTAATGAAGGACAAATCAGTGCTGTCCAAGGTATGTCTAGATTTGTTTATTTATGCAAAAAAGAAGTCCAATGGACATTTCTCTATTACTGACGCTTCTTTCCGTTCCATATACACCAAACCACTTACCTCTCAACAAATTGCAATATTATGTGAGCATGTACAGGATAGTAATATGAACACCTCTGTTTAAGTACAATTGGTTCTGCCACTTTGGAGTTTGTGTAGCGAGGTTTCACTGTACACAATTCCAGATTTTGTGTCATGCATATAAACCTTATACTTGTTGAATTTTGTTTTTGTTGTAATCAGGTACGGTGGCGCTACATGGTCGTTGATGAAGGACACAGAATGAAGAATCACCACTGTAAATTGACGCAGATCCTAAACACACATTATGCAGCACCCCACAGAATTCTTCTAACTGGAACACCTCTGCAGGTACAAATGACTGCTATATTGCAGGCAACCAGAGGAGCCTGCAATCCTTGTCTTCAGTTTGCTATTACACATGTGTTGCACATACATTTATGTAGCCAGCATTCACTTAGACCTCCACTAAGAACGAATGGAATGCACAGAATGTAATCTGATCATGTGTGTTTGGACAATGTATCACTTGTAATCTGATCATGCGCATTTTCACCTTCTATGACATGAAATTGACACAAAGCACAGCATTGGAGCAAGAGCATTTACATCGATCTTGCCCACACTCCCTAACCTTTTGGGATACTCGTCTCTCAAGACAAGACACTACTCTTGTGAGAAACGAGACAACAATGGTACACATAACTTACTTTTGAGTCGTACTGTAGTTTTATTTATAGTTATTCAGGGATATGGGCAGGAGCTTTTTCCCCTCGACATGCATGGTCAAGCAGATAGTGTGGGAGATGGTCGGTCAGTAAAAGTTCTCTATCATTTTGTGATTAGTGCACACTTTTTATGACCTGTTGGGCAATACACTGTTCATGTCAGGTGTCGGAGGTGTGCAACAGCTGCAAATCCACCAGGGTTTCACTAACGCCACCAAAGATTTAAAATTATTTAATCTTGATGAGTGGGGATTGATAGTAGGACCCGAAACAAAGAATTGGAAATGTTGCGTAAGTGTGTTTTGTTTAAGATCATTATTTTTATAGATACATGGTTATGTCATAATAATTTTTGTTTATGCTTTTTTGATTTAGAACCGTTTGCCAGAGTTGTGGGCCTTGTTAAACTTCCTTCTTCCAACAATCTTCAAGTCTTGCAGTACTTTTGAGCAGTGGTTCAATGCTCCTTTTGCAATGACAGGTGAAAAGGTAAGGCCCAGCAAGAGAAGAAATACAGTTGAACTTCTCCACTGACAACAGCCACCTTGGGGACAGAAGAAAGTGACCACTGTAGAGAGGTGGCTGTTGTTGAGAGGTTTAAATGAGAGTCAATGTATGGACTGTCTGTCTGTCTGTCTGTCTGTCTTTTAGTGGAGGTTCGACTGAACCACAAGTTTATATTGCGCGACGACTTCCATGAAAGTGTTACATGTACATGAATGAACTATCTCATGAAATAACAGAATTCCATCCACAAACAAACCAACCAGACAAAAAAACAACAAGCTCTGACATTCTCCTCTCTTAGCTTACCACAGTCACATATTTCCCCTCATGTGCCTGTTTAATGACGAGAGGAAAAGTAACCGCACCCTTAGGAGGTTATCCTGGCAGTATAATCCATACCTCACCAGGTCGTTTGAAGGGTCACATCCACACAATGTATTTTGTTACATTTCCTCTATATTGCACCTGTTATTAATTTTATAGGCAGACCAAACTGTTTTAAACTTTTTTTTCTCCATGACTTCTTGACTGCCAATGCTCAAGCTTTGGAGAATTCTTGAGAAATAAGAGTGTCCATAGAACCGTATAAAAGTACCTCTAAACAGGTCTCATATGAGTGGTCACACCATAAGAATTCATGCACAGACTCAAAAGTTGAATACTGAATAGCACCATGTGAAAGTACTGCTGAACTGGTTTCATATGAATGGTCACACCATAGGATTTCATGCATAGACTCAGAAGTTAGCTTTGTCATGTCTCAATATTTGACTCTGGGAGTGAAAGAGCTGCATCATTCTTTGCATTCAGTAGCTACATGTATCTGAAATATGAGCTGCACAAAAGACAGTACCATTGTGATAATTTGATTAATCTATAATCTTTTGTTTTATATAGGTTGAACTAAATGAAGAGGAGACCATTTTGATTATCCGTCGTTTGCACAAGGTGAGGTGTAATTTATTTTTTGCAGTACAAAGACAGTGCTCTGTAAACTTAAAAATCAATATCCTGTCAACTTTTCAATTCGTATCAGTGTGTGAAATACTTTACTCTCCTTGACAGGTCCTACGACCATTCTTGTTGCGCCGTCTAAAGAAAGAAGTTGAATCCCAACTGCCAGAAAAGGTAAGAACACTATTTAGCTCAAATACTGCTTACAGGTAGGAAACATACACTTGGTTGTTCAGTTCTAAGTAGATGTTTTTTACAGCAATAGTATATTGTATTATTGACAAATTGGTAGAGAAAGAAAAAAAATAAAGTTTCGTTTGTATCCCATCTATTTAAAAACTTTCATGCTGACTGAACACCCAGTCAGGCTTAATCTGCACATAAATAGGGATCTTACGAAACCTCGATGACAACAGCGATGGGAATGTCAAAAAACAATAGGATAAATGAGCAAAACACCAACTCTGCACATGCATCACGCTTTTTTGTACATTTCTTTGCCCTCACTGCATAACTACAAGGTGCAATGACCAAATTTTATGTATGCTTGGGAATGGGAACGGCAAGGCGATAAATTCTACCATCTCTGTCTGAACTCGGGTGCATTCCCCTCTCTTCAGCTCCAGCCAAAATCCCCTTCTTTTAAATAACAGTGCGAATTGGGATAAGCACGAAAAAGTTTAAAAGGATGCGAAGTCTATTTTTCAGTGACGTTTTCATGAGCGTCGCTGTTGTCGGATCGTAAGTTCCCTAATATATTATATACAGATTTCTTTATAGACAAGAGATTATAATAGCCAATGACATTTAAACTTGATAATATCATTTATGAAAATGTAAAATTTTTGTCACTTGGTTTTTGTATATATATAAGTTGCTGACTCGCATATTTATGTTTCTGGTAGGTCGAGTATGTTGTGAAATGTGACATGTCATGTCTTCAACGCATTCTGTACAATCACATGCACAAGGCTGGTGTACTGCTGACAGATGGCTCAGAAAAGGACAAAAAGGTCTGCTACAAATCTTTTCATAATAATGATGCAGTCAAACCCTGTTAATACAGAAACTAAGGGGGCCATAAAAAAAGTGTCCATATTGACGGGTGTCCTTATTAAGCAGGTTGAATTTTGAAAAAAATTAATGTAAGGGCTTTCTTTCTCCAGGGACTAGCCAAACTGTCTGTAATAATTATTGAGGATTCTGTATTAAGCGGGTGTCCATAAAACTGGGTGTGACTGTAAAAGTAGCCCTTTTCAGAGCACATGTAACCATGCTCCTAATCATCAGAAGCTCATACAGGATGATCATGACAATGTGTTGTCTTTGTTGTCAACTTACCACTGTCATTGTCATTGTTATAATAGGGCCGTGGAGGTACAAAGACATTGATGAACACCATCATGCAGCTAAGGAAGATCTGTAATCATCCATTCATGTTTCAGCATATTGAGGTGAGACAACAGCTAGTGTGCTGTTAGAGACTTGAACCTCAACCTGCTGATTAATTTCGCTGTCCAAGGTGGAAATCAGTTTGGCATGGTAGCAATCATACGTAGGCAGAATAAAGAACTCAATGGTGTGGACATCAATGAAAGAATAATATTACATGTCAACTGAATTCATGTTCAAAAATTTATGCTTTTTTTCTAAAATTTCAATAGTACATGTACTGTACTTTTATAATCCATTCCGAAGCGTTTCAGCTACAGCATAAAATAAAGCTTATTGTGACATAGACAATATTCACATGATGTCATGGCAGCCATATTGGTGTTCCGAAACAATGAAGTGGCGGCCATACTGGTGTTCCAAACAAATCCTGTGGGAGTTGGACTCTTTTCTTTTCTAAAAAATTTGTTTTGTTCCCATAAATTTGCATAGATGCTGGCCACATGAGTGAATGCGCTCTATAGCTGGAAATTTACTTCGAGATCACATGACATTGAAAACTGAGCAGCCAACAATGCAAAAACCATGTCAGAGGGTAGCAGTGCACTGTTACCCAAGAATATTGATCGATGACTGCCATCACAGTGAGGTTTAATGAATTTCCAGCTTCAAAATTTCCAGCTATATAACAAAACACTTAAATGCTGGTCCCTCAGGAAACGGTTAATTTTGTTTCCCTCGAATCTCAATGTTTCCCTTGGCTCCACCTCAGGAGAATTCTCGGGAAACAAAATTAACTATTTCTCTCAGAACCAGTCATTAAGTCTTTATTATTATTGTGTTAAATTTTTAATTTTTTTTATCTCTACATTTCATCAAAGGAATCAATTGCTGAGCACCTTGGGTTTGCAAATGGAATTGTTCAGGGGTAGGTGTTGTTGCATTAGAGCAACATGTATAAACTACAATCTTGGACAAAAATATAGAGAAAATTGGACGTTACCATGTCTAGTTTCAAAATAAAGTGCTTGAAAGCAGTGGCAACTACAATAATCCCCCATCCCCGCAAAAAATTAAATTTTGAAGCCCGGCTGGATCATTTCTGATCCCGACTAAACAACTTTGACCATAGTGGTACCAAATCCGCAGGATAGGCGTTCTGTAGGTAAGAAAGTGCAAAATTCTTAAGGAACTTTTTCTGTCCAATTAAGTTTGATTGTTGTGGGTTCTCGTTTTTTGATCTTAGTCAGGACTGTGCTTGAGCAGTGGCCAGTGGCCCCTGGTGTCTTACTTTTGCTCTTCGACAACAAGAAAATTTTAGTATATTCATAGAAATCCTGTATTGAGCACCCTGGATTTCACTGGTTCATACATATAGCACAGGGCTCCCTTCGATTTTGCTTAGAGCACAGCCTAGAAGGTTATGAAAATTTGTTTGAAGAGAATGAAAGTAGAAACTGTCCGATTTTAAAATTTAAAAAAAAAGTTTGAACCAAAGAATAGTATGAATCCGTGCAGATGTGCATTCATCTTTGCTAATTTAATTTTTTGTGCATGTCACACAAACAGGCCTGATGTTGTAAGAGTGGCTGGAAAGTTTGATCTGCTGGATAGGATTCTGCCAAAGCTGAAGAGAAAAGGCCACAGGTAATTTTCTTTTACCAAATTTTGAAAAAACCTTCTATGCTTACAGTGACATTCATCATCAAATTTACTTATGTACATTTCTCCTCAGCTTGCAAAGAAACTAGTGTCCAATGGCCCGCGGCTAGTGGATTTTGCTATCGGACTAGTGATTTCTATTCTTAACTTGTCCAATGAGCAAATGAAGTTTTTTGAGGGAATTCAAATTACAGAAGAACTGTAGTTGAAATGACTTTTGGGCTAGTACGTGCGAGCTACCGCTTGCCCAAATGGCAAGCTGTAAAACTGACTTTCTTTGCACCCTGCTTCTAGGTTTAAGGTAATAACCTTTCTACCAGAATCTAGCAATAGCTTATGACTAGCTTGATTGCTGATTGTTGACAGTTTCATGATAGCTATTGACATGTATTGATGCCTTCCTGTTCCCATGTACCCAGTCCCCTCGCACCTGCTTGCACTTTCTAGATTTCTCTCTGTCCTTTACCCTACAAGAGAGCTTGTCACAGTCTACCTCATTATCACAAACAAGACTATTTTGTTCAAAGGTATTCCAACTATCCCTGCTTTACAGATTCTGTAATTAACAAATGGTGGTTAAGGGGGTTTTTTATAGCAGAGAAGCAGATCGTACTCTATAATTATTTTGTCACAAGAAGTTCCTGAGTTTTAAATTATGGTTTATCTGGCCCCAGTTGTTCAAAAGGCGGATAGCACTATCCATTGGATAAATCTCTATTCACTGTATAGCACAATTGGTTTCCCTATTAACACGTATCTGTTGGATAGTGATTTATTCAGTGTATAGTGCTATCGAACATTTCAACAACTGGGGCCTGGACATTAACCTACTCAATTTTTATTTTTTTTTAATTTACTGTTTTTTAGGGTGCTGTTGTTTTCACAGATGACTTCCCTGATGACAATTCTTGAGGACTATTTCAACTGGAAAGGTAAGAAAACAGTAGTACTATACAATTCTCTGCTTTGGTCTATTGTGACTGTATACTATTTTAATACTGTTTTAGACATAACAGTAGAGAAGTCAGAATAAGAATGCACATTGCTAGAACCTGGCAGAAGTTCTTCATGCATGCCAGGCGTACGAAGTGTGCGATAGAAACCTAGGGTTTTTTTCCCTCCACTAGAAACAGTGTTTCGATTGTGGTCAAAAACCCTGGAACACCTGTTTAACTTAACTCTATTAATTTAAGAGAGGAGGTCAAACAAACATTTGTTACTTGCTAGTTCACGCTAGAAGAAGGTAGGGCGTGATATGGATTATCGTTTTTCAGCGTTTTTTGTGTTTTTATGAGCTACAATTTTGCACTGAGTAAAGCAAGAGTCAGTGGAAGAGTAGAACGCAAAAAGTTGGTTCTATCAACTAAGTTAATTAAGTACATGTCATTTTTCCACCGAAACAATATCAAAAGCTGAAGAGCGCTAGCCCTTTGTTAGGGAGAGTCAATTAATTGTGTGTTGTGTAGTTGATCAAGCTTAAGTTAACATGCTTGTACACAGTTTTTCCAGTGGTTTCATAGCTTAACTTAGGTATCAGAGGATGGAGCCACGAACCGGTGAAAACACAAAAATAATGGCTCGTCTCTCCTTCACATAGGATACCCTTATCTTCGACTGGATGGTACAACAAAGAGTGAGGACAGAGGTCAGCTTCTTGCGCTCTTCAATGCTAAGGACTCGCCATACTTCATCTTCTTGCTGAGCACACGAGCAGGAGGCCTTGGGCTGAATTTACAAGCTGCTGACACTGTGGTCATTTTTGACAGTGATTGGAATCCTCACCAGGTTTGTTTGTTTGCTTGTTTTGGTCTTCAACTTCGAATCATCGTACGTTTCTGGCAAACTGCCTACCTACCCCTCTCCTAAGCCAACATTTTGCCTTAAGTGAGAAGTAAGTGTTAATGTTGGGTGGAAATTTTGTGCATGAACATAAAAGTATAAAATTTGAAGTGGAGGGAGAACGACTCGCTACAAAGTATATCCAAATCAGCTGAACAGACTAAAAAGAGTGGAAAAATTGCATCTCCTCAAAACACAGCCCATATTTTCTGAAGCCTTCCCAAACGAGATGGCGCGAACCCTTTGATTTTCCGATCGAAATTTCCGGTTTTCCCATGTAAATGGTAAGCACCCCAGGTGTCCATTTAATCTTTGAGAGGTGTCCCTCTTATAAGGTGTCCGTTAAGAGACAGCACACTGTTTCAAGCCTGTTTGAAGATGCTTGTGTATGTCAGGTGTACTAGGTGTGCAATACTAACTAACCCAGGGTTTCGCTAACACCACTAGAGTGAAACAACTCATTGAGTGGAGTTTGATAGTAGAACCTGGTATATCAGTCTTTTCCTCACCCCGCGCCCCTCCTCCCCCCCCCTCCCCCACCCCCCATTATCAGAAAAGTTCGACGTTTGAATCAATTAGGAATGACTGTTTCAATTTGGAACGGCCCAGCCGTTCTTTCCGCCTAGCCCGGCCGGAAATTTTGACTTTGGATCGACTTTGGCATTGGTTTAGACACCGAACTTTTCATGTATCGAACCTAATACATAAACTGTGATAACGTATTTTGTAAGCAGTTTGACCGAAAGGATCATTTTTCTCCTTCTGAATTTAGTTGGGCTGGAGTTAAGATCGGCGTCTGTAATTAATTCAGCCGGTCTAAATCATTTGGGTGAGCCTTAATTCGGATTAGGTTCGGCTCATGAAAGTTCTTCGTCTGAACTGGGCCTAAATCTACTGTTGATTAACTGGATAACTTTTTTTGGTATTTATAGGATCTCCAAGCTCAGGATCGTGCCCATCGTATTGGGCAGAAGAATGAAGTACGTGTATTGAGGTTGATGACAGTGAACAGTGTTGAAGAGAAGATTCTTGCTGCAGCCAGGTACAAGCTTAATGTTGATGAGAAGGTCATTCAAGCTGGTATGTTTAATCAGAACTCCACATCGAGTGAACGTCGCGCGTTCCTGATGGCACTGCTGGGTACAGAGAATGAAGATGATGAGGTACAGTTTGTGAGGGCGTAACGTTTGGCCCTAATGTCGGTTCGCAAGACGGCAATTCGCCCGATGTGTATTTGTCGTCCTTCAAGCCTGAAAAAAAAGGAACAAGCGTGAAAAGATAGTGACCATACGCGTGAAATTCAAACTTAAGTAAAATAACATCTGATAGGTTTGTTGTAGAGTGTTGTATGTCATTGGGCGAATTGGCTCAAGTCCTGGCGAATGCCGTCGGGCGAATCGACTTTCGTGCGAAACGACCGCAATTCATTTTTGTTTATTTAAGGTTGTACGGTTGTTATGTGCGATGGCTTTTTGGTTAATTCTCCTATGAGCAAACTTACCAGTAACTTACTCGTTTAGGTTTTGAATGGGTTAACTTCCCTGCGGTGAATTTGCCTGTTCAGATTTACCGGTTACCAAATCAATAGGCAATACATCTAAAGAAATTGTATTTATATTAAACAGGAGGAAAGTGAAGTACCGGATGACGAAACCGTTAATCAGATGATTGCAAGAACGGAGGAAGAATTTGAACTGTTCCAAGTAGGTGAACCTATGTCATGTTATCCTCAACTTGTTTTACGACGCATTCATACAAACTAGAGAACTGAGGAGTTTTAAAACGCGTCACCTCTTACAATGCATTAACGTGTTCTCTCCCTCAATAAGGACTCCGTCCGTACGTTTTAATTTTTGACGGTTCACTGTTTACCGCTTGAATCTTACTCAATGGTGCCTTGTATTCGCGCCCACCGTTTCCTTCAAGCGCCATAATTTTTGAAAATCTTTGATCGCTGAATATGGCATTCAGTGTCTGATTCTATCTTACCAAACTTGTGACACGATCGCATCACGCCAAGATCGCGCTTGAGATCCATTCGCGCTGCGTCCACGCTCAAACTCTCCAGACTGATCTCCATACCTTTTCACAAAGAATTAGTTCAGAGAATTTGATCGAAGTATTTTTCCTGTCTTTATGACCTATTGTCACTGTTAGGAACAAATTGATGTTGGCCTTTCTTGGGTCTTACAAGTTAAAAGCAAGGGGGGTAGAGATACACTTACTGTTTATCTGATTTTTTTTGTTCTTCTCTGATCTCAGCGCATGGATATGGAAAGACGCAGACAGGAAGTAAGGGTAAGTAACTCTTGACAATTGTGGTTTGTTTGTTTTATAGTAATATATAGAATTAGCCAAGGCCAAAAGCGAAGCTCTCATGTATTTTTCAAGTCCCGTAGTTTAACCTTTGCGGTAAGCAGGAAGTAAACTGAATTCCGTCTGAAAAGAAAGTGGACCTGAGTCTGCGATCAATTAAAACAAATAAATAGTCAGCGAATAACTTTTTAAAAACACGTCATCTGAATGAGTGTACAGTTGAGCCCGCGATACAGTTATGTGACACTGGTCAGCGGATACCCCTTCTGACAGCTGTCAATTGATCATTACATGGATGTCCTATCAAGTTAAACAGATTGTATTTGCTTTGAACACTTTGCTAGTAAGTGTAACCTTTTTACATCCGCTAACATGAGTGGGCGGAGGCATGCGACTATTTTGTCACTACCAAAATTTCTTGCATGCATGTTTAACCAAATTTTCTTTCATATGGTGCTCCGCTGCGCGCGTTTCGCTCGCGTGAGAGCTCCGCTAGAAAACTAACACTATTGTGGTCCTTGTGTTTCAGGAGGCTGGTTCACTCCGTCGTCGCCCCCGCCTGATGCAGATCAGCGAACTGCCACGATGGATTGTCAAAGATGATGCTGAGGTTGGTAAAAAACATCCGAAAATTAACAACACGACACAAGCTCATTTAAGGTCCTTTTTTCGAGGTCAGATGTTACAGCGCGCTAAATGTTGTCCTGCAATTTTTCTTCAGGTTGAGCGTTTGACCTGGGAGGAGGAATCGGAGAAGATTTTTGGCCGAGGGTCACGTGTACGGAAAGACGTTGTGTACTGCGAGCATCTGACAGAAAGACAGTGGCTGAAGGTAAGCAAGGGAGGGTACTATTAGGCTGCGTGGATGTTGCTTCGTTTTTCGTTTAACCTTGGTATCGTAGCCCGAGTTAACGCTCTAAAAACCTCTCATTTGCAATTACGCTTTGATTCCGAGCGGAATCTGAGCCAACCCCGTTAGAGCTGTTACCTGTCAGAGAAAGGGACTTCTTAAACGTTAGATCGTGTTTTTGAAATTAAGAGAATCGCAAATTGCCATTTTAGGCCATAGAAGATGGTCGACTGGACGAGGTGGAAGAACGACAAAAGGTTAAGAAATCCAAGAAAAGAAAACATGAAGGAGGAGAAGAGAGCGAAGCTCCTGTGAAGGTTAGTCAGCAAATCCCCTCTACTGGGTAACATAAAATCGGGACATCTAAGTTGACCGACGACCGCTGTTACGGCGATGTTTAATGAATTTCCAGCTTCAAAATTTCCAGCTCCCTATATATAGCAAATCACTTAAAGACTGGTCCCTCGGGAAACAGCTAATTTTGTTTCGCTCACTTCTCAATGTTTCCTGAGACTCCGCTCACGGGAAACAAAATTTAGTGTTTCTCTCGCGACCAGTCATTATGTGTTTAATAATGTTAAACCGTGTGTCACCAGTTAGGAGTATTGCTACTCACCACGGAAGGGTCGTCACTCATATCTGCTAAGATTAACTCGTACATTCTACTTTATACAATTATGCAGAGAGACACCACCAGGATTAAAGTTTCTAGGTTATCTAAGATTTGATTTGCTATTACTGTTGTTTCATTTAAGGTGAAGAAAAAGCGTGGCCGACCCCCAGCAGGTATATTATTCTGTTTTCTTTTTCTCGTGTTTCTAACCTTGTTTTTTGTGAGTTAATTACGTCCTGTTTTGTGGCTTCACCGTTAAAAACGATTCCTGGGTTTCGAATAAGTAATGTTTAAATCACTTCCAGGGCCCGGTTCCTCGAAAGACGGTTAACTTTATATCAGGATTAAGCTAAATTTTAGGCAAGGTTTTCTTGCCTAAAAACATACAACTCGAGCTTAAAAATACTGTTTAGCCCTCACTCTGAAATACAGTAATGATAACGCAAAGTGTTACTCTAAGCATTATGTAGGAAGGTAAAATACAAAAACGGAACAACATTTTGAACCTGGATTTGCGCTAATCGGCCTTTCAGAAACCGGGCCCAGAACCGCAGCAAAGAAAGACGTGACCGTTAATGCTTGCGGGAATATCACGTATTTTGATCCCCGTTTTATAAGGCCGGACTAAGACGAAGCTGGCCATATGAACCAAGCGCCTATGAAGAGATTCTAGTTAACTTTTTAGCCGCGACGGCGCTCTGTGGGCGGCGAATTGGACACTGAGGCAGCAAGCAGGATACTGACCCGGAACTGTGGAACAGACCAGGGTGCAGTATTTTCTGGTCAATTTCTGTTCTTTTCATTTGTTCTAGTTAAACTTTCTCCCAATCCTCCTGAACTGACCAAACAGATGAAGAAGTTGATCAAATATGTTGTGAGATATGTCGATGAGTAAGTATCATATGCATAATTTCCTGTGTGTTGCTATACTTTTGCAGAACGCGCAAATTCGCCAACGACATTGCATAGTTGTTTTCACATTGCCGCTGACGCCAATGCAGAGGGGCAGTGTTCCCATGTTAAAATACTTTTAAGCATTTGCGACTTTGTCGTAGAATACGAATAAAAAGACCGAAGGAGACTTTTTATGAGACGTACAAGCCTGCCAAAACGGGGCGTCCATGGGCAATTGAGAAAGATTTAAACAGATTACAAGCTTAAAGACGTCCGATTGCAAATTAATTTACTTCTTTTCAATTTTAGGTCATGTTATTTAGAAAGCTTGATATTCTTTGGGTTTTGTAAACGTGATTTTGCCAAGAAAATTCTTTGGCTTGACTGATCTGAGGAGCAAAACACGTAATTGACGTAAATAATCAATAAATAATAGTGTGAAGTAAAAGACTTTCTATTTTCCCTCAGTTCTACGCAACGCAACTTGGCCGAAATCTTCATGGCGCTCCCTACAAGGAAGGAACTGCCTGATTACTATCAAATCATTAAGCATCCAGTGGATATCAGAAAGATACGGGTAAGGATTTGTCCTGTAATCAAATGTCCACACTCTGTAGACCATTTTTCAGCTGTGAAGAAATTTTTTTTTTCTTACTAGGATTTTTCGAACAGTAAAGGTTGTCCTCATCTTGGAGCTACCACCCTGGTCAAAACTCTGGGACACTAACACATAGCTCGTTGAAATGACGCATTTTCCCTACCCCTTCCTCCCCGGGGCAGTGTTGACGTTATGTATTCAAGTCTGTTATCAATACAATAAACACTCTTTGGAGGAGAGGGGGACAGCAGAAATTGCCCCTATAACAACATTCCCAAGCTTTTATAAGAGGTAGAATACGATTTAATTTAGCAAAGTGCCGTCTTCGCGCCTAATTTCCTTAAGTGTCCCATGATGTTTTGACCAGGGTTGTAGCTGCCTGTAAATTAAACTTGTTGATATTCTCCATGCACCGTCTCTTACATAATCCTTGCAGCTTTGAACAAGTCAAAATCACTGAGTTGTGTGTGACAGGCCATTTATTCCCAGGGAGTAAACTCAAACAATTTTTTTGGTCTCTGCACAGTTGATTGTCCTGGAAACAAAAAAAAAATTAAACTTTTAGTCTGGTCCCGCCCCCAGACACTTAGGGAACTTCTCTCAAAATGGTTGCCTTTTCAAGAAATGCAGTTTTTTCAGCTTCGAGATGAGGTTCATATTAACTTTAAGATTTTTTTTTTTGTAGGAACGGATTAATTCTCACAAGTACCGCACCGTAGATGATCTAGAAGATGATTTCATTCTGATGTGCAAGAATGCTCAGACTTACAACATCGAGGGATCCATTGTATGTTATTCCGTTGAGTTAAATCTTGTTGTTAAACATTTTAATTTCCTGTGTCCCGTTTTTGGAAGTAATAGTCTTCTGTTCCGCTCTGATTCCACACCACCTTATAATTTTGTCTGGTATAGAGCCACCTAAGTCTCCGTGATGGAAACATAAGCAGGTTTTGCCATAAGTCTTCACTCTTTTTACGATCCACATGTAACCTTAGAAGGCACATGATAAATCATATGGCGCGCGCGAGGAAGGAGGATACAAGCGTGTCCCTCCCCGCTCACCCACGTCGTTTTACGTCCGCGCCGTACTTCCATCTATCATGTAATTGTGCGCAGATTAGTCAACGCTTACCTCTGCATTCTTCAAACTCAGTAGCAATTTCGAACCGTGGTGTAATACTTCTCTATTCGTTGCAGATTTACGAAGATTCTATCAAGCTGCAAGTGAGTACAGCAAAGTAAATGTAGCCAGTAGGGCAAGTCGAAGAGTAAATCAAATAGCATTTTAACCCTCATATCCTAAAGTTCCATGCTGAAGAACTGGTTATCTTGTTCTACTAGGCCCTTTACCCTGTTTAAAATGTCCGGAGGAGCCTGGGTAAGATTTCTGGAACACTTTTTGTATGATGGATACATAATTACTTGGTATCGTCCGTATTGCTTTCTAGAGATCTGGAACATCCCTGTTGGGTGGCCCAGAATCTGAGTAAATTACTACAAAAATTTGAGAAAATTTTTCTGATTATTCAGTCGGTTCGTCACTACGCGACTGTTCTCTTAAATTTTTCCTTCTTTTTCATCTTTGTGTTGAGCAACAGAGGGTGCTCTCCAACGACGCGGACGACAACGAGAACGTCCAAAACACAACAGGTTTAATTAGCCAACAACTTCGCCTGTTCTTTCCCGTTTTTGCGATACGACGTGAAAATGCCTTATTTCGGTTTTATCGAGGACGTCTTTTTTCTTCTTTATGGTTGAGCAACAAAGAAGGGGTTGGAATAATCGCTATAAAGACTGAAAGAACGCAAATTCACTTTTTAAGCGATGTTCTTGTCGCCGTCCCGTCGTTGGATCTTAAAGTCCCTATTATAGCTGTTGAATACCCTGGAAAGACACTCTTTTCGACATAGGAAAGTTTTAGCGTAGGCGAGTCTCAAACAAGGATTCGCCGGAAGTCGCTATGAAAATCAACTTTGTGTACGGTATACTGTTCCGTCTTTCTTAAACAATCGGTTATGAGTTCCATCAGGAGAATTCGATTTCTTCCCGACCCTTCCCAGAGGAACTTTGCCTTATCAGAGCGTCCTGTTTTCTCAACTAACCAATGAATCGCCTTCACAGTCGATTTTCACGCATGCGAGACAAAGGATACAGGCTGGCGAGGAGTTACAGTCGGCTCAGTCATCAGTGCAGGAACAGGAAGTGGAAAGTGATAAGGAGGCCGGTAGTGAGGGGGAAGATGACGATGAAGAGGTAATGTGACGCCTGAGTGAAATTGACTCTTTTCCAATCCGCCATAATACACTCTGTTTGTCCCCTAAATTTTGCACAAGTTATTAGAGAGCTTTAGATTTGAGGACGAGAACGAGTATGAATACCAGATTTAACTCAAGTTTTTGTGCTTGTTCTAAAAAAAAGACGCCCGGAAAGCTTCATTTTACTTTTTTTTTTTCACCAAAAAAGTTAGTACAGTTATTTATAGTGAAGGAGGTTAATTAAGCCCTCTCCCGACAGCAGAATGCTAAAACTTCGTACATTTGATAACTTGTTCCCGCCACTACGACATTATTAGAGACCTTTAGATTCAAGGACGAGGACGACTACGAGTACGAGATTTGACTTTAAGTTTTTTCGCGTCTTCTCAAAATATAGACTCCCCGGAAAGCTTCATTTTACCATTTTTCACTGGAAAAGTTAGTACTGTTACCTTTAGTGAAGGAGGTTACATCCTCTCCCGATCTCAAAGTGATAAAACTTGTAACATTTGATAACTTGTTACCGCAACTTCGACATTCGCGCTAAAACTCGTAGTAGAGTGACGACGGCTACCACGTTTTCCCGCCAAAATGACGCTGGTTCACGCGCAGGCACTACTTAGTACTGAGAAAATCTCGTACTCGTAGTCGTACTCGTCTTAGAATCTAAAGGTCTCTATTCTCGCTACTAAAACTCGTAGTAGAATGACGACGGCTACCACGTTTTCCCGCCAAAATGATGCTGGTTCACGCATGAGCATTACGCAGTATTGAGAAGATCTCGTAGTCGTAGTCGTTCTCGACTCAGAATCTAAAGCTCGCTATTGTTATTCATTTCCAAGTTACAGTTTTATGGAACTTCAGTTTCTGTGATTTATCTTTTTCAGGAATTTGAAGAGGGTGAGTCAGTGGGCTCAGACGCTGAAGGTAACGGAAGCCTTTTTGATAAGCTCCAAACTATAAACAAATTCTGTCTTTCTTTACTTGAATCAAAACGTCTGGATATTGTTGATGACTGTATTTACTTAAAACAGCGCCGCGGGGCTTATTACTTTTTGACTTGTTGGTGCGATGCTTATTTGAAAATTTCACTCACGTGGTCAAAAAATTTATTGAAACTTGTACGGTTGACTCCCGATAACTCGAACCTTCGCTAACTCGAACCTCGCGTTGACTCGAACTAAAGTCGACTTCTCCTGGATTTCTGTCATACATTTACTGTAATTCATCTCTCGCTAACTCGAACCCCCGATAACTTGAACCCCCCGCTAACTCGAAGTAATTTTTGTTTCCCTTGAAATCATTTCTATGTAATTTTACCCTCGATTACTCGAACCATGTTATAATAAGCGCATGACAAATCGGTAAAAATAACACCGTGAACTGAAGTCCAAAACATTGAATTTATTTCAAAGCAACCGTGTCAATTCTTTGTCTTTACTTTTTTGTCCCTCCAGTTCAAAATCAGTGTCCATCCCTCTATATTAATCAAGCCTTGCGCTGCATTCCCTCCCCATCCATCTGCTCATTTTCTTATTTCCTTTTATTTACTTCGAACCCCCGATAGCTCGAACTTTTTCCAATTTCCTTAGAAGGTTTGAGTTATCGGGAGTCGACTGCAGGCCATTTCCGAATTCCAAGAATTCACTTTCAAAACGAGGCAAAGTGTAAAACTTTTCTTCTGAAAATGACAATGAAAAATCATTTTCATCAGTGGCTTCGCACTTGATAGCCCAGCTTTGAAACAAAGGCATGGAGCAACTCGGAAAAAGGTTCAACTCCCACGATTTTAGTAACGCGGAACATTTTCATCGAGAAACTCAAAGTTTTTGAAATTACTCTTTCTAACGGAGAGTAAAAAGATTTTAATTAGTCGCCTCTTGTTTTCTTTTTCAGCAGGTAGCAGTCAGTCGCTCCTAAAGATGCGTATTAAACTTGGAAAACAGTCGGTGGAGAAAGCCAAAGTTGAGATGGGCGCTGTTGTAAGTTTAAATTTAATTTGCGCAAAGTAAAACCTGTACTGTGAGCCCTTTTTCTTCGTTCATCTGCCACCATTAGCAAGCTATTAAGAGTTCGTCTTGTGGTACAGTAGCTGAAGCTCATTTTCCCCATTCTGTAACTTTCCCAGAAGAAAAAGCGTCGCGGACGCCCGCCACGAGTCCGACAGGATCCGAGTGACAACGAAGGTGACTCGTACCCGCCATCGGAGAAGGACGAAAGCAGTGAAGGAGTGAGTAAACAATGGTTTCTTTGTACTTAACATAAATATACAAATAGTCCCGCACCGCAAGCCCACAAATTATCCTTCTAATTATCCTTTTTTTTACTTCGCAGGAAACCTCTGACCGAGAATTAGCGGGCTCATCTCAAGAGGCAGCGGCGTCGCCTTCACAAAGAAAAAAATGATGAAGCAAGAAAGTCAACGAGACTAACTCCCTAAACCTGCTTCTTTGTAGCAATTTGTATTTTGTTGTTAAGGGTTCTTGCTTTGTCTTTGGCCCAGTAGCTTTTCCCTGCGCGGAAGGATGCTGTGGAGTCCGCCGACACAGTTATTTCTTCGATTCCTTAAATTAACACCAGGGTTCGTGCTACTCTTTGAAGTCCTTAAAAAAACCTGAATTTAATTTTAGATTTCAAGGGCGCATGAAAAGCCCTTGAAAAGAAGAATTTCTTCAAAAATTGCGTGAAAACTCTTTGATTTTTTTTGTTCGATTGGGTAATGAGAGTTTTATAACAAAGTAACTCAAAGATTGAGCGCAAATGTTAAAATCGAGGACAGATTTTGGGAAAATTTTGCCTGACACTCCTTGAAAACACAGTCGTTTGTGATTAAAAACTTCTTTAAACCAGCACAAACCCTGGAGCATTCATACTCTCGTCACTACTCCGTGCATTCTGATGGTTGTGAGGGGAACAGTGTGTTTGCAAATCAGTGTATAGTAAGTAGTACGATCTGTGTAGATTTTTCACTTTTGTGCTTGACAGAGAACTTTATTGCACGAGGGAACTAAATGTTGTTCGTTGTGAGGGTTAAAAGGTTGAGCACAAGTTTCGTTTTTCTTGTGGCTGTAAGTCTTATTTTTCAGTTGACTTCAAGAATATAAGTATAGTAACCTAACAAATGCATTGCTCTTCACAACCTTGTTCCCAGGGCTCCCGCCTACTCGTCCGCAAGAGTGAAAGAGTCCGTGTGTATCGTTGGGAAGTCATTAGATCACAATCACCTCAACAAAGTTGTGGCGTCCAGCGGTTTTAGTCTCGCGGGCTCATAAAACCTAGTCTCGGTCATTGTTATTGAATGATTTTCGTACCGTTGAGAACAAGGTTATGATTTTCAAAGTAACCTGATGTGAAGTAACTAGAGTCAGGCTACGCGCATGCGCACGGCAGCGGGCGAATTTTCTACCGGCTGAAAATTCATACGGAAGTGCCTTAACTGTGCGAAAATTTGGACGCCTAGCTGTTCGAAGTTCCGTGTTGTAACAGAAAATATTGAATGGTACCGTGTGAAGGAAGGTAAAACGTAAAAAGGTAAAGGCGTACACTAGCCAAAGGCCCACACGGCCGGAGCTTATTTCCGGTTTCCGTAATATGAAGCAAGCATAGGAGTTCTGCTACTCCCCCTGGACGGGATGCTAATCCATCGCAGGGTTACCCCCCCCCAGCAGTATGTCGCCGGTACCCATTTATAGACCTAGGTGAAGAAGGAAACAACGCGACGGACGAGGCTTGAACCCCAGACTTCAAGATCCAGAGTTCGAGGTGTTAACCGCTCGGCCACAGACGCCTTCACTCGTGTGAAGGTAGTGTCCGGTCAAATTTTTTCAGCCGATGGAAAATTCCTTCGTGTGAACGTTGCCTCATTGTCCGTAACCCGTGTAGAGTTACTTGACATAGTGTATTAATAGCTTGTATATAGTTCCTAGTTCCTACCAACTGTGTTGTCCTGCAAAGAAACAATCTGTTAATTCTGTTTTGATTGGATTCTGTTTCTTTTTGTCGGTGATCCTTTAGTAGATTGTTATAAAAGTTCCTTGGGAAATAGATAGAAGTGTTCCTTAGAAATAAAAGTTTATGCTACCTTGTATCTTCTCTCCCTTTTCTTTTCAGTGTACAAAGTAGGTATGGTCGTTAATACTAAGTAAGACGTTCAGAAAATAGATGGATTTCTAACGGAAGGGGAGAGGTAAGGATAGGGCTTGCTAAAATCGCAAAAGATAGAAGGATAGCCGATCCTTGTTAAAAATTCACAGCAGTGAAGACATGTGAAGAGATAATCTGCTTATTTCCTGTCCCGTTGAAATAAACCAGTGAGAGCAGAGCAGATTTGGTTCAGTATTATGCAACGCCACGCAAAGGGGAAAAATTAGAACATTCAGTTTAACATTGAGGAAAATGGCAACAAGCCCTGTCCGTCTCCTAAAACGACCCAAGGAAACTGAACTTGACAACTCGATGTAGTTTGATTTTAACAAATCTTGACTTCATAGTCAGGCCGTGCGGTTACGCTCTTCATCCTCACCCACCTTCCCCATTTTACTTTGACCTAAAGACGGCTCTGAAATCCATTAATCTTGCCTGAAAACAGATCTCTATAAACATGGACCAGTCAACACAGAGCAGAAATCTGGCGATAATCCTGCGCGTTAGAATATCAAGGTATCAAATAAGTACCGCCCAAGGGTCAACCCTGCAACCCTTTACCACCAAAACAGTTAGATTATCCTTGAAGCCATTGCGTTTCACAAAAAACGAGGCTAAGTATGTTAAAATGAAAACAGAAGTTATGCTTTTATAGCTGATCAAGGGTGACCAATCAAATCTCCACTGTTGAAAGTTGATGATGTTTTGAGCTCATCACAGACATGACACCTTGTAAAAAAGAGGTCACTTCTGCACAGTGCTGGTCTCTGAAGCAACAAATGCAGATGGGATGGCATCGTTTTCTTCTCGAAATGCTGTTGTGTTATCTCTCTATGCGGCAGTTCTCCAGCTCTTTTTACTACTTCCCTGTCTGGGCCAACCAGCGTGCGAACCACTGAAGATCACTGTCTGCCGTCAATTTTACGGAACCACGATATTTCCAAACACGCTAAATCATAAAAGCCAAGAATCTGCAGCCTTTGAGTTTCAGCAATTCGCTCCTTTGATTAATTTGCGTTGTTCGCGGGATATCGCCTTGTTCCTTTGTTCCGGTTACTTTCCTGTCTGCCCCAGTGTTCTGAAGACAGCAGTTCCACCGTGTCGCTCGCTTTGCGACAGTGTCAAAACTAAAAGTGGCTGCGAAGAGCGAATGAGAGCCTATGGTTTCTATCCGGATCGTTTAAACTGCGACAGATTTCCAAAACGGGAAGAAGGGGTATGCTACAGTGGTGATAACGATGGTAAGTGGAAGGCCTTTGTAATGAATCATCAGTAATAACTTATAATCATTGATGAATCATTTCCAGAATTAACAGGCCACGCCGATTTGGTATTCTTTAACCCTTTTAACAAGTCTCGAGAGTGATCAACATCAATTCTCTCCTAACAATATCAGTACATCATCAAGAGAAAAGGTTAGGAGAATTTATTAAAATCCCCAAAGGGAAAATGGTTTGATTATTATCAAATTCTCTCAACTAATTGTTAAAAGAAATGTATGGAGATCAGTTAGGAGAATTTGTGTGTGGATATTGGGGCTGAAAGTGTAAACTTCCAGGGTAATTTGGAAATGTGCCGTTAAGCCTTATTAAAAGGCCTTTCTAGTCGTTTTTATAATGGAGTGACGGTGGTTAAGAAATCGGAGTGTAGTTTGAACAGGATCATAGAATACAGCAGGACTTCGGAACCTCAGCGATAAATATAATAGCCTTAGACAAGGCTCCGCAGTGGAGGGGGTGGGGGGGTGCATAAAAGGGGTGAAACAGCTAAAAAAAAAAAGGGAGCGAAGCAAGCCGAGCGTTTCACTCCCCCCGGGGGTGGGGGGGCAGAGGGTTTTTTCTCTTTTTAACCTAATATCTTAATAGTTCAGGATCTTTATCAAACCGTGCGCAAGGTTTATTTCATCCTGGGTATTTCGAGAACGGATCTCTGGTCCCACATTGTCTTCCCCACGTATCGCAGGTAGATAAAAGGCAGATAAAGTGACAAAAGCTGAAATCAACTGCCTTATTCTTCAATGCTGGGGGTGGGGTACTCTAGCAATATTTAGTTATGGGTGAGCCGCTGAAGGGTTGAAACCCTGACCCTGTTTAGGGCAAAAAATATCCTAAAATACATACCCTGTTCAGGAAAACACCCTCAATTTTATTGCCCTGTTTAGGACGAAGGACAAAATGAACGACGTCTTGTTTTAAAGTCATTTGTTGGCAATTGCAATTGAGCAAATTCACGTTTCGTCATTAATTTGGAATACTTGGAGTGGAAACAAATTTCATCAAGCAAATCAAATCAATCGTGCAGGCAATACCCTGTTGACAAACTCACACGAAATAATATACCCTGTTTAGGACAGAGAGGTCAAAAACCATACCCTGTCCAGCGGCACATCCCCGTATCTGCATATTTCAATTTGGATGATAAGCCAATCAGAAACGAAGAAGTATTTCGAATAAATTATAACAGGGACCTTGAAATAAGGTAAAATCGATACAAAGCACTTGACACGGCTAACAAGTTAGACATGATTAGTGACCTAATCATTAATTTAAAAATTCGACATGTTTCCTCTTTTTCCATCAGAACTCAATGGATTCCTTTTAATCGCTAACTTACAAGATGTAAGTCTTGTCAAGCTTGGCTCGAATGACCATGAAAAAATCATTCCAGACCAGCGGAATGCTGTAGGAGTAGATTTCGACTTTGATACGGGTTTTATCTACTGGACTGATAAATTATCCCACAAAATTCAGCGCGCACCTGTCAATAACAGCCGTAACATCGAGATGGTGTTGGACGATGGTCTTTCTTCTCCTGAGGGGCTTGCTGTGGATTGGGTCAATAAAAAGCTGTATTGGACTGATCCGGGTACCGATGTCGTTGGAGTAGCAGATTTTGATGGTAATAGTCGAATGAATTTAATCACAACAGGGCTGACTAAACCAAGAGCCATTGTTGTTCATCCTTTAATTGGGTAAGTAAGAGTAGCGTACAGAAAAGGCGTTATTTGTTTTGTTTTTGCTTTTTGTTTTGTTGTTGTTGTTTTTTAATTTTCAAGAGAGGATAATATCCCATCATTCTTGCTTCGGGTGCGAAGCGGGCGTGGATCACGAGACACGCGCCTTCCCCCTTCGCGCGTGTCCTGCGCTCGTGTTCCCCGCCTCGCTCGTGACTCTGATAACCTAAAAAACGCGGTTCACACCTCGTCGAGCGCTCACCTCCTCCCTCTCTCTCGTGTGCTCTTCGGGTTTTCGCGGGCCTAAAATCCCTCTTTCTCTTTTCCTTGTGAATTCCTTTCACGCGGGCTGAATGCAGTAATTATTTCTACTCGCTATTGAATCCACATGGGTTTTTTTATCCTGCAGATTCATGTTCTGGTCTGACTGGGGCACCGCCGCTAAAATTGAAAAGTGCGGTATGAATGGGGACAAGTACACCCGAAAAGTCCTCATCGATCGAGACATTGTATGGCCAAACGGAATGACAATAGACTATAAAGAAGGAAGGTTGTGGTGGACAGATGCAAGGCTCGGTACGATAGAGTCTGCAGATCTAAATGGTTTTGATCGCAAAATTACTTTACGCAGCTGGTATGTTGGTACCTCTTTTGGTATAGCTGTTTTTGGCGATTCTATCTATTTGACAAAACGCAGCCGCGGTAGAGGGATAGTAAAGATGGACAAAGCCACTGGTAATAACTGGGTGAGAATGGGCCGTAAGTTACGAGCGCCTAAAGAGTTAGTGGTGTATCACAGACTGAGGCAGCCAGTACCACGAGGTGAGTTCGTCACATTAGGATAGAGTGATCCAGCTAACTCTCTCTTATTCTCGGAGACAGTTGTACCATATTATGAGTCAATGGATGAAATCCTAAAGTGTGACCAGTCGAATGAAAGCTACAGAGCAACGTTCTCATGTGGTACTGTTTATTATGCTGTACAAGGTAGTTCTAACCTAGTTTGAGTCAGTAGATGAACTCGTTAGTGTGAACATTCAAATGAAAGCTACAGAGCAGTACTTTCCTCTGCTACTGTGTATTATGCGGTACAAGGTATTTTTAATTTTTGAGCCTATAGGCAAAATCCTATGATGTGATAACCAAAGGAAACCTACTAAGCAGTACTTTCCTGTCGTACTGTTTATTATGGTCTACATGGTGGTTTTAACTTTATAGACTGCAGGAGAAATCCTATGGTGTAATCATTCAAATGTTATCTCGCGTGGTCGTACTTTAGAAGGAGGCTGACATGTTTGTATTCTCTTTATTCAGACGGAAATCCATGCCAGCCCAAAGCAGGATCCATAAGCTGTAGCCACATCTGTTTATTGGCTCCAAAAGACTCGTACCCGGATGGTTATTCCTGTCACTGTCCCCCAGGCCTCTTGTTGCTTTATGATAACAAGACATGTGATACCTCAGGTAACATTATCATTATCGAGATGTAATTCATTCCTCAAGTCACTGAAGGCTGACCCTAGTTACCCCGGTCTCTGATGAGCCCCACCCCCGAGGGCGAAGGTAGTGACGGTACGTGCTAATTTTCAAGAGAGCATGGAGGCCTGAAAATAGTGAGAGAGACCCAAAATTGCAATAAAATTGTCACACGAAGATCCATTCGATCGGAACCTCCCCGCTCAGGAAAAAGGGACAGACAGATCTCAGTTAAAACCTTATTATTTGTCTTCACCAAATAGTGTCGAATATCATCCGAAGATTTCCGAAGATCTTTCGCGTGATTCGATGTCTTCGAGACTTGACAAACATTGCTTATCACCTTCCATCGACCTTACAACGGTTGCAAATGACAATTGTTTATAAATATCCATACCGTTGCACTTATAGACCACGATCCTGTTTTGATCTGACGTTGAGGAAGTTTGCTCATATATGGGTATTTAAATGGTTCTCAAAACCAGTTAGTTCGCGGTAAATGTTTCAGTTTCCTTTTTTAATTAGTCGTTTCCTTATGAACAAAAACTCGGATGCAGTACCTGTACCATTTATCAAACTTTTTGGTAAAAATCCTAGCTAGGAAACAGCCCTTAAGATAAAGATCCTGGCTGGAAAGTTCGTTTTAACATCAACCTCTGACTGGCTTTGGGGAGCGGATATAATTTTCCCACAGAAGTTAATAATCAACCAAAAAACACTTAGTGATTGTCAAAATATTACTGGAGGCGATATCCAATCACTTTTGAAATTTTTCTCGTTGGGTACTCCTGAATTGATATACAATTTTTTGCTTCTCACAGAGAGAGAAGAAGTAAAAGGTGGTAGGAGGTCAACAACTGGAACTTCTGCTCCAACAACTCCTCCGGGCCCTACCCCCCTTGGTACTGAAGTGTGGCGGAATGTTCGTCTCCCAGACAACATTGTCCCTGTTCACTATGACGTGGTTCTTTATATTGATCTTAAGAAGCTGGTGTTCTTTGGAGATGTATCAATTCTGGTGAACGTAACAAAGCCAACTGAGACTGTACTAGTTCATTTCAATAAGATGAATATAACGTCTGCTAAAGTAGAGATGGCTTCCAGTGGAGGTGAAAAAAACGTTTTTTCGTTTATTGATCGCTTGATTAAAAATCGGTTAAAAGGGAAGCAGTACATTATGCCGCCCGGTTAGCTTAGTTGGAAGGGTGCCGGTCTGCTGAGCGGGAGGTAGAGAGTTAAAACCCGGGCCGGTTTTTTTGTTTTGTTTTGTTTTGTTTTTTGTTTTTTTCGTGAAAATGGTAAACGCTCTTGGACATTAAAAGGCTTCATTGTCAACAATGATATAGTACAATTATGTCGTTACAACAAGCAGTTGCGAACATTCTCCCGATCCCATTGTCTCCTTTCCCGATTGCAAAATGATAAAACTTTTAACTTTTGTTAACTTGTTTCCGCCACTACGATGTTCTCGCTAAAACAGTTAACTCGTAGCAAAATGACAACGGCTATCACGTTTTCCCGCCAAAATGAAGCTGACTACCGCGAAAGCACTACTTAGCCTTGAGAAAATCTCGTACTCGTAGACTCGTAGTCGTCGCGTCTTGGAATCTACTTATAGAAACGTCGAAGAAGGCGACTTCTATCAGTTAACACCCTTAGACGAAGATCTTTCTTATATTGTATATATGTATATAGCATCTTGTCCTATTAGCTTTGCTTCGTCCTAACATCCTTTCAACTTTTTTTGGCAGGGTCCCTAAGCATACAAAAACAATTCGAATTTAAGGAAAACCAGTTCTACGTTATTGTGATGAAGTCACCTTTAGAAAAAGGTCGACAATACCGTATTAAGATGAGCTTCCGGGCGAAGCTGACAGGAGACCTGGCAGGATTATTCAAAAGCACCTACTACAAAAAAGACGGCAAAGAAGTGTAAGTTTGTTTGTTGAAATTTGAAGACAATTACAATAAACACCCGCATACAACTTTTTTTGAAGTCTGACATAATATGTTCTTGTATTTTGGGGTACTTATTGGCAATTTAGGCTAATTATATTTTAGGTTCTTAATTAGGTCCCTAATTTAAATGAAGGAGATAATAGATTATTGATTACCATAAAAATAAATAAACTTGGGTTTGGTCCTTAAAAATCCTTATTTTTTCACAATTGTATTATTATAACGGTAACAAAACTGATTACCGAATTCATATACAGTTTCGTTCAGTAGGTTCTCGTTATACTTAAATTTGCAATTTCAAAGTTACACTCTTGCTTGAATTGTTTATCAGTAGTAACCCACATATAACAACCTGCTTGACCTTGCTTGACTAAACAGGCTCTTGTATTTTTGGTTTGGTATTATAGTAACAAATTTCTGCTTGGAGGTTCTTAATCCACAAGTTTTTATATGCGGGTGTTTTCTGTAAATGATATGAAACAAAGGCTGTATAATGATGGCCATTCATTTTTTCACTAGGCGAATTCGAATTTAAACGGAGGAATAAATAAAACAAAACTAACGGCCTAACGTCAAAACATAGAAAAATAAACCATTTACATTTAGTCCATGGAGAAGAATTGTTTTACATGCTGCGATTAGAGCTGTTGAATCACCCTAAACACTATGACACATGTATAAAAGTCGCGGGATTCTGATTACAGAACCATCGCAGCTAGTCAGCTGCAACCGACCGATGCACGAAGAACGTTTCCTTGTTTTGATGAACCGGCACTGAAAGCGAAGTTCTCTGTGACCCTGGCACATGATCCTAGCATGATTTCCATCTCTAACATGCCAATCAAGAAACAGGAGATGAAGGATGAGTGGCAGTTAGACCATTTTGAAGAAACTCCAATAATGCCAACCTATCTACTTGCATTTGTGGTGTGCGACTTTAAGAATAAAACCATTACAACCAAAGGTGGAACGAAGGTAAGTGAGGGACATTGTTGTCAACTATAGTGGAACCTCTCCTTTGAGACACCCTCCATTCATGGGACACAAAATTTGGTCCCGGAAAAACGTTCACATCATCTTTGTATCTGTTACCTCTATTGAACGGACACATCTATTCAGGGAAGAGGGAAACTTGTTCTGGGTCCCGAAAACCAGGTTTAACCTCCATTCAGGGGACTCCTTGGCGCTCAAACCACAAAATAGTTGATACGGTCAAGGGTTCACTAGTCACAATGGCGACAACTTCAGAACATGAACTATCTGACTTAAAATCGGTGTACTGCACTTGTGGGAATTCAACACACAACATCGCAAAGACAAGTTAATCATGATTTTTTATACATTATCTAGCTGCTTTTTTGGACTATGTTGATATCTGATCGATATAAAAATTGTATGACGTGTGAATAAACTGAACTAAACTGATTGTCCTTTAGCGTAAGAATTTAATCCCATTCTCTCGTTGACATATTAAAGAGTTTCAAAGAGCTGCATGTTGAGCTTCAGCACGTGTGCTGATCTTGGTGCTTGTGTAATTTGTGTAACCTTGGTTAATGCATTTCTAGCTTTCTCATTGGTTCACTGGATCTTGATTATCAGCTATTATACCTGCTTCTGACCTTATATAGAAAATAAGTGCGACAGCGACATCGGCAAACTCGGACAGGCGGACAGAAATCAAAATCAAAATAAATAAAAGTGGGCAAAAGAGAAGGTTGAGAATTTAACAAAATAATCATTCCATGCGCTCTTGTTGGACACGAGATGTGTTATAGCCAACTCAGAGGTTCGCGCCTCATTGGCTATTTACCGCCTCGAATCCAACGCAGGCTCATGGAATAATTGTTATATAACCTGTTTTAATTGTTTTGTTTCTGTAGATGTCGTTTTATGCTCAACCGGATTTAATAGATCAAGTGGATTATGCAATGAACAGAGGAACGAAAATGCTAGAATATATGGAGGATTATTTCGGCATCAAATATCCTCTTCCCAAAGCTGGTAAGAACGTTCTCTTGCATACAGCCGAATAAAGAGGAGAAGCGTGACGTCACGTTACCATGGTAGCAAAATTTCTGGATCACAACAATAGGACGCTTAAGCAACGACGACGGCTACCGCAACGAGAACGGTAAAAAAAGGAATAGGTTTCTATTAGCAAAACAACAACTTTGCACGTGCGTCACGCTCTTTTGTACATTTCTTAGCCGTCGTTGCACGACTACGACATGAGACTTCCTAATTTCTCAACAACACACTAAAATTTTCGTTTTCTAAACTTAGATACGGCCCTTTAGGTTACAACTCCAGAAAATTTCGCCAACACTTGACAAATAAAGTGACATTGAGTAAGATCGATGAAGTTTTAAAAAGTGCGAAATCACTTTTTAAGTGACGTTTTCTGTTTGTTGTCATCCAGAAATTTTGCTACCAAGCAACGTGACGTAACGACTTCTCCAGAGTTGAAACCACTAGACCTACGTCGGTCATATCCGTACCCAGGCCCACGCCAATTTGTCTTGCCAACATTTGTCCTTTGCAAGAAATGTATCGTGGCGTAATATTAAGGGTCGTACTATTTTTGCTAGTTTTTGCAGGCGTGTGGGAGACAGGGTAGGTCTCGAAAAAAGTCCCATTGCGTCTTTAAGGCGCTTAACTGAACCACGACGACGACGACGTAAAAAACAATTGGTTTTGCGAGCAAAACAACAGCTCTGCACGTGCATCCCGCTTTTTAGTACATTTCATGCTTAACGGCAACGAAGTTTGCAATGAATACTCCAGGCGTTTTAAAACACAACCTCAACTCATTGATCGGCCATGTCGCAAAATCGTTTAATCGTGTTTAGGGCAGCAATAAAATACCCGCCTAGGATAATATATCGTCGCAGTTATTATTATTTTTTTTTTGACTGTGGTAGACATGATTGCTATCCCTAACTTCGCACATGGTGGAATGGAGAACTGGGGATTGATAATTTACAGTGAGGCGACATTGTTTTACAAGCCTGGTGAATCATCAGAATCCACTAAGAAAAGTGTGGCTGGTGTTGTATCACACGAACTGGCTCACCAGGTTTGTTGAAATATTCAAAAGAAAGTCAACATCTTATTTTTTTATCTTTTTTTGTTGTTGTTGCAAGAGGAAAGAAGAATAAGAGCTGATAAGAAAATCGTCTGTTTTCTCTTTTTAAGGGAGGCGTTGTTTTTCGTATATTTCCGCCCTTTTTATTAAATATCTAGCCATGTTTCCTTCAATCGAAAAAAGACTCAATTGGTTTACAGCCTTTGGATCAATTTTTTTTTTGAATGTTTGGATGATTTTTCGAATGTTTTTAATGTATAAAAATAAAAATTACTGAGGGAGGGGAAAACTGGAAATATTGGATTTGGGAGTTGTTAAAAATTAAAATATGCAGTGAATAATTAGTTGACAAATACCAGATAGTTCATCACCAAAACAAGGTGCTTCTGAGCCCACTAGCGGACTAACTTGTTTCTCTGTATACCATTTCTTCCCTAATTTATTTCCTTCCAAATCAACATCATTTCCCTCCAAAAAAACACCCATGCTGCCCCCTTAAATAGTCATCATGACGTTACTTGGTTTTATTGTTGACAATAGTGGCAACCGAAAGCGTCGTAATTGTTCATAAAGCTTCATAAAGGCAGGACGCAGGACTGAGGTTTAAAAGCGAGATAGCCGAAATTACTACTCGTTTCTGATACAGTTACACGTCTTTTCACTTTGTAAAAAGGAAATTTCCAGAATTTAAATTCATTTCTACAAGGTTGTCTTCAACTCTACGTCGTCATGTGACTTGACCGCTGCCCGGAGCCATGACAAATATTACAAATTGCTTCATCACGTGATACGCAAGTATGTCTCACAGAACAACAAATTCCCTCAATAGGCATGAAAGTATTTGTATTAATAAGGCGGTTCACGACGATCCTCAACATTTTTTCAGCGGTTCATTGATGGATCAACGGTATACAACGCTTTTCCATTTTACGGACTAATCATAAAAGGCCAAATGACAAGTAAACATAGTAACCTTTTGCGTCATTTTCTTGACGCAAAAGGTTACCATGGTAAAAGCACAGCTCGTTATAAACGCCCTCAACTTTGGCTTTAAGTGTTCAAAATTCAAGATAAGTTTGGTGACCCCCATTTTAAGTTGTCAAGTTTTACTGAAAACGTCAGGATTTAACTGCTGTGGAACCAAGGGACTGGCAAAATCTGTTCGCTATATTGAGGTTCCACCGAAATCACAAAGTTTGAAAAAACTGATAGGATTCAGCGGATTCAGAGCAATTTTTCTGCCTCTGATGCGAAGATATGCCACACCTTTACAATGGCTGTGGTCGCACTACAGAGTTAAATCGCTTATAAGGCATCTTTAATCACGCTTGAATCAACTCTCAAGTGTGACCCAAAAAATACCATTTCGAGATCTCGTCGACGAGGGTGTAATGTAAGCAGCTGACAAACTTTCAACTCTTCCTCATTAATAGCCTGCGAAGCACAGACGTATTTCCGGTCGTCCCTTTTGAAGCGACGACCGGAAATACGTCTGCGCTTCGCAGACTACCTCATTAACAGCTACACTTTTGTTTTCTGCCATATAAATAGTGGTTTGGCAACCTGGTCACTATGGAATGGTGGAATGACTTGTGGCTCAATGAAGGATTTGCCCGCTTCGTAGAGTATCATGGAGTCAATGCTACAGAGCCTAATTGGAAAGTGGTAACTTACGTAACGCGTATAATTTTAGCCTTGTTCCGAGCCATTGTAAATTGGGACTGGGGGAGTGGTAAGGAAAAAGCTCTTGGACGGCATAGCGTAAGGAGAGCAAAGTGTAGCCTACGTAGCTGGCGGGATATATCGGGCGTGATTTCGTCATTCCAAGGGTGCCCTTATCGTTTTTGGGGGGGGGGGCAGCAAAGACGCGAGATTAGGGCTGGGAACGGGAATCCCTCGCGGCTTCACCGCTAGCTACACGCCGCAGCTCCGCCGCTAAAAAGCACTAACCAACTCTGATCTGATTCCGGCAGCTAAAAAAGCTCGGAGTTTTTAAAGCACCTTTTAAATCTCTATGCGAAAGTTGTTTACGTGACGTGTGACGTATATCTGTGACGTGTAAGTTACGTCATAACTGCACACGTTCGCCATCGAGACTGTTCAAGCACATAGATCGCGGGGCAACAAGTACGACAAACATTTGGATGCGAAAGTAACCATGCGACACTCACCAATACAAGAACTTAGAATTTTATAGCTGAAATAAACCCTTATGAATAAAATTTTAGCACAAAAAGAATCCAAAGAGCTGAAATTTTGATGACGGTGATTAGTGAGCTAAAGCGTTTTAACTTTTGCCTGTTTTATTCTCAGCTTGATCGATTTGTGATAGATGATCTAAAGTCTGCATTGTCACTGGACGGTTTGACGAATTCCCACCCAATCAAGGTTCCTGTGTATCATCCGGATGAAATCTGGCAAATGTTTGACTCCATCTCATACAGCAAGGTATTACTTCTGCCCGGAGCACCAAAATACATAAACCTAAGTAACTTATAGCTAATTAAAATAAATAATTCGAGCAACAGTCGGCTTGCTTAGGAGCGATTGAAGTCTCAAGGTTATAGTTTTAGCCCTTTTTTAAACAAATGCTGCCTAACTCACTTTTAGATAGAATTTTAAAGATAACTTAAGATGTACTACTGTTTATAAAGAGGTACTGAATGCAATCAAGAGCCATAATGGCTCTTGATGCAACCGAAACCATTTTTTAGTCCAGACGTAGTAAATCGATAAACCAGATAATCGATAACAACCAATAGTAATCGATATCAATCATCGATGAATATCGATTTCCTAAATCAATCGATAGAAATCGATAAAAAAAAGTTGTGACGATTATATCGATTGATTTCCGGTATCGATTTCTATCGATTAACTACGCCTGGTTTTCGTTGATAGTTGAAGGATAACAACATTAATTGCTGTTTACAGGGAGCCTCGGTCATTCGTATGCTTCAATTCTTTCTCGGGAGAGATGCCTTTTTGAAAGGTCTCAATGTAAGTTGAATTTTTTTGAGCTGGTATTTTCATCACCTTTAAACTTTCACTTTTGACTTTCTAAGTAGCCTGAGACCGGCAAACACGAAGCGAGCGAGGAGCACCAGACAGGCGCCTTCCCCGTCGCGTGTCTCGCGCTCCACGCTCGCCTCGCGCTTGCTTTCGCTCACCTGAAAAACGCCAAAAAAAAAACGCCTATCATCCAGGAGAGAATACTTACCTTTAGTAATGGGTAATTGGGTACCATCTATGTGTCAAAAATGCCTTAATTAAGTCAAAAATCAGGATATCAATAGTAAAAAGCTAAGATGACCGTAATGTAAAATATCTTTTTCAAAGACATTTTTTCTCAGTTTAACCTTCAAAGTAAAAAAAAAATTGGGGCAAGCATGCCTTTAAAAACTGGAAGCAGTACATGTCATGAACAACAGTCTGTCATAAAAAATGTTGTGAGATAAAGGTTTAAAAAAATCACCAAGTCTGAACGGTATTGACGTAAGGGTCAGTTGGCAGTTAGGCAGGGCTCAACCTTCTCCCCATCTGCTCTAAATCGCCCTGTAGACAAAAATCCAGGGTTACTCCCCTGTATAATTTATATTCATTTGTTATGTGAGGCGCCAAAGGGGTGCGTTTCCTAGTCAATTGGTCTGAAAACAGCTATAGCTTTTTAGCCGTTGAGATCTGAAATAGGGTATAGGGTTTTCACCGTAGCATAATCTTAACATTTACCGGAAGTAACATTGTGCACGTTTATGATATATCCTATATAGCGTTACCTTAACAAACATCTGTATGGAAATGCAGTCACAGATGACTTATGGAACGCCCTTGAAGAGGTAATTTACATAAAAGTAAATGTTCTCCTTCCTTGTTTTTCCTCTCTAACACGATTTTTTTTATGATAATTTAGACCAATGGAACGTACTTAGCATCCGCTCTGTTCAATTTAAGCAAAGTCGTACTTTTTTGGTTTGGTTTCACTGTTGTTATATTTCAGTTGTCTCATTAAAGTGAGGGTATAGCCGATCAGTGAGCCCTCTTGTTAGTAATAAGCCAATAGTTTCTATCTAATTTAGTTATATATTAAGAAAAACATAAGAATTCTTCGCGTGCCGTTATTTTTCTTTGAAGGAGAGTTGTGTACACCCTGGCGGCTGTAAAAGAGTCAAGCAGATGATGGACACTTGGACACTGCAAATGGGTTACCCTGTGTTAACATTTACTGAGAAGAATGGTAGTGTATATACTGTGTCACAGGAAAGGTTTCTGTATGACCGCAACGCAAATGTAACCTCGAAACACAACAGCCCATTCAAGTGAGTTCCTAACAAAAGTATTGATATTGATTTTAGCTACAAAAGTGAAGTTGAATTTTTTTCCTTTGGTACCGGGGGGGGGAGGCATTGTAACTCTCTCGAAACTCTCAAATTTGAGTAAAGATCCGTGAATTAAATGCAAAGTAACCGCAGTGTGATGAGTTGAACTGAAACCATTTTAGTCTTTACATTTTATATTTGAATCAAAGACTGTTTGTTTAAGATGATAATCATTGGTAAGATAAAATCGTGGTAGGGTAGAAGTCTGTCTCTGCGACTGGATTTTAGGGAAAAGCCAACTTAAAAAGTTATTGAAACACCAGCTCCATATAAGTGGGTTGTCTTGTTCCCTCCTTCGTATGGCGTGAATGCTACGAAAGGAAGGCAAATATATTTATAGCGGAGCCCTGTTGGTAGAAAAATCTGGTTACCCAATCCATTTTGAATTTGGTTGTCACATGACAGTACGTACGGTGGCGGAGCTGAGGGAAACAGTGAGAAACATTGAGATTCTATAGAAACAAAATTAACTGTTTTCCGAGAAACCAGTCTTTAAAGTGATTTGTTGTTATATAGCTGGAAATTCGGAAGCTGGGAATTCACTAAACCTCGCTGTAACGGCGGTCGTCTGTCAACATTCACGGGTAACAGTGCACTGTTACCCTCTGACGTCATAGATTTTGCAATGTTGCCCGCTCAGAGATTTTGGCGGGAAACAGTTTCATTGGTAGAAGTCATGTGACGTTCAAGGAACCAATGAGAGCGCGCGCTGTTGGGAAAAATTGCCAGCTATATAACAAAATGAATTATTCGTCGTTTAGAAAGAGAAATATGGGACTGTGGAGAGTCTGATAGAGCTAATCGATGCGGAAATCACTGGTATTTCACTATTTTTTTTTTATTTTAGCTACAAATGGGTTGTACCATTTACATACATCACCGAGGCCAACTCCGTGCCTATTTCCAAGCCTCTAAGTGAAACTTCAGGTAGGTTATATTACAATTTGTTGTTATGAGTATTTGTTGCTCCATTCTTATGATTATATATGATGTGGTTCAATTTTATCCTTGGTTTAATTTTTGTTTCCTTTTGTTTTGGGGTATGGTAATGTATGATAATGAGTTTCAAACAAAAGAAAATAAAAATTGAATCAAGGATAAAATTGAACCACAACATATACCCCACTAACACAATAGAGTGCCATTCTCTCTGAAATCATTTTCTAATCGAAGTTTAAGTATTATTCTGCCAAATTTCGGAATTTTTTTTACTTTCTCACGCGCGCATTGGTTGCTTTTTGTCTGTAGTTGATATCACCTGGGATGGAAGTGGCTGGCTCAAGGGAAATGTAGGTCAAACAGGATTTTACAGAATCAATTATATGCAACAGCAGTGGGAGCAGCTCAGTAACCAACTGGACACAGACCATCAGGTCGGTTTGATGAAAATGACACCAGACTTTGTCTTAATAGGACTAACCAATTTAACAGCTTTATTTTCTTATCACTTATGTTCTTTTAACGTGTTCAGAATGGTTCGGTATACAAAGTGTTTTTGTGTATATAAGTCCATCTCTTTGTACTAGTTTTGTATATATCTTTGGGGGTTTTCAGCCTTTTTTGATAACAGCAATCTTTGGCTGATCGTTTTCATTATCATTAGAATATATTCAGCAGATAATTGTAAAGGCGCTCTGTTAGCAAAGTAGGACAGTTTCTAATAATAGTAATAATAAAATCTAAATCGGGGAAAAGCAGAACGGAGGAATGGTGGAACGGTGGGAAATCACCCAAAATCCTAAAACGCGGAAAATAAATAAAAATCGATTTTATATATATTTTTATATTTAGAGTTCACTCACCAGAAAAAAAAAAGTTAAAACATTGCTTTTATGTTATGCTTCTACTTATTCTTTAAGTTGATAATGTTAAATTACCGGTAAACTAGTAAGGTAAAATGATTTTGTAAAACTGATTTGCAGGTATTCCAAGTAGCAGACCGTGCAGGGCTGATAGATGATGCCTTTAATCTAGCCAGGTATAATTAGACCAATTTTCTTATAACAAGATTCTCGAATTCGATTGGTTCTTTACTCCTTGTGTGTTGCTTAATTGGGTTGTTGCAGCACCTATATTAGCCTGCGTAGCATGGCGGTTTTATCGAACCGGGCGCAAGAGCGGCGTAGCCGCGAGAAAAATAAAATCAAGTTGCTCCCGCCCCAATCTCCTCGCGGTTTCTCTGTCCTCGCCCGCCTTTATTACCTAGCGCGCCCAACCAAAACCGCCATGCTACGCAGGCTACACCTAGATAAATCTGCCCGATTTCAAGTAGGTTTTGATCAGACAGGTCAAATCGTACAGTAACACAGGCAATGAAGGGTAAAAAGATCTTTTTGTTGCTATACTTTCATTATAGATTTAGTTTTGCCCAGAAGTGTCACTCCTCCACCCTTTTTGTATGAAAAATATATGTCAAGATTAAAGAGCAATCTGTACATTGGGCAATGATTCATTTGTGATTCATTTGTGACATTCGGGCAATGGTTTTTTCTACAATCATAGGTGATCATGTCGGGTGGACGCTCGGGCCAGAAACAGAGAAAAAAAGAATATGTCAAATTTCTGACCTTAAAAGTGGTCGTAGTCGCTTTAAATATCTGAGAAGTGGTCGCTTACGAGAGAGTTTTTAAAACAGTATTTGACTGAGAAACAAAAAGGAATTTTTACAAAGTGGTCGCTCACGAGGAGTGGTCGCAATGAGAGAGTTGACTGTATGCCACACAAAATGGCAGTGCGAACTACAAGCTCCTTAGTTCCTCAGTCAAAAACACATTTTTAATTATGATTTTATAAAAAAAATAGCTCATTTGAGAAAAAGACCTCTAGAAGTTTAGGCATTGAAGGTTTTTATAGTTGTATTTAAAGCTGTGAAGGCACCTTAGTCGAATAATCGAGCCGAAGACATGCGGGCAAAGGATCGTGCGGATGGTCACAATTGCGATTAATCGAGAATCAATTACTGTACGAAAAAGCCTGATTTTGTTACGTATCTTTAATGCTGAACGAGATCATATCCCCTCCTTGCAACCACTCCGAGCAAAACGTCGGTTTAATTTTTTTGGTACATCAACAACTGATTCCATGTAATAAATAACTGATGACTAACTGGCAGTAAAAAGGCGGCACTAAACTTAGTGTATTGTTTTTATCTAGGGCTGGGTACATCAACTATACTGTTCCGCTAAACCTTACGAAATACATGTCGAAAGAAGACGAATATGTGCCTCTGGCTACAGTCAATGATGGTATTAGCTTTATAAACAGCATTCTACCAAAGTCAAGTCCAGCTTCTAAGTATTTAGAGGTTTGTTCTACCCGAGATTTCCTGCGCGCACTCAATATGTGCACACGCCTTCGCGCCGTGCTAAAAAGATAATCAATTAGCTATCGATTTGCTGGTCCCTGTTACGTAGCATTGCTTTTAAAGTCAAGGCTAAAGGTCTAAGAGATAATTCCTGGCTTTTTAATTGGGTTGACACCAAAAACCGAAAACACGCTTGAATTTTACATAAGTTTAACCAAGGTGCTTCTATGTTACCCAGCTAACTATCATGAAAACTCTTCTTTAAATGTTTGTTAGAGATATCTTAAGCACCAAGCTATGAACCAGTACCAGAAACTTGGGTTTACCGACACTGGCAGCCATCTTGAAATGCAAGTGATTTTTATCTATTTATTTATTATTTTTCAGCCACAGTACCATTTTTATCATTCATTACCTTCTTTCGACCAGAGGATGAACTAGAGCTAGTTTATGAAACACCTGACGATGTGTTTTTCTTACAGATATAAGAGAAAAATAGTATTAAACATAATGTGCTCTGGAGGAGAACCTTCTTGCCTTAAAAACGCATCGGACTACTTTAAGAAGTGGATGGAAGATCCCGTACAGCATCCGTAAGTAAACAAGACACACCCCACACGAGTTCAAGGGGCAATATGATCATTTTGTTGAGCTGAATATCATTGTATTTATGAAGAATTTATTTGTTTAACGGTTTATACTCAACATATATCTCTCTCTCATGTTTAAAGTTTTTAGTCCAAGATCATTAAGGTTTCAATTAGCCCACATTGTTATTATACCCGGTTTTCAGTAGTATCGTCTACTTAACTTCCGCCTGCTAGCATAGGTCTCTCATGGCAAGAGAAGAGGGAGAGGAAAGAGAGGGCTCGGCCGGCCTCCGATGCGTTTTCTATCACGCATGCACTGGCGTTTCCTTAACAACTAGTAACGTTTTGGTCACGTGCGACTCAACTTATAGAGTGTTTTCACTCACGTGGCCAGCATCTATGCAAATTTATTGGAACAAAAGAAAGCGTTTGCATAAGAAAAGAGTACAACTCCCAGAGGATTTGTTTGGGACACCAACATGGCGGCCGTTTCATTGTTTTGGGACACCAATATGGCCGCCGTGACGTCATGTGAAAACACTCTATAGAACCGGTTTGCGCAATAAAAACTGTAAAAAACAGTAAATTTCGGCAACATTTGTCGCCGGCGGCTACATAAAAGAACGCGTCGGAGGCCGGCAGAGGTCTCCCTCTTTCCCATCATTTTTGTCTTGCCATGAGAGACCTCTGCAAACAGGGAATTACTTAACGGATTTGTGAAACATAATGTCGTTTCTTGAAGTGTACATGCATGCTTGTTGAATTAAAGCTGGCCTTGGGTTTTACCTGCACTAAGGTTCCTGTTGGGATTTTTAGTCCAACTTCACAGTTCTTTCATCAGACCCTCATTGGTTATTTTCTACCTTTCATCGACGACCATGTATAGGTGTGTTTTTATTCACTCTGTTTAGCAACAGGATGTGCAGTTAAAGTACCCACGGTCAACAAATTCAACTGTCTACAGTTTAGGTAAAAAGGTTGAATTATACAAGTACGTAGAGAAAGCAAGAAGTAGTAATAAAGTGTTGAAGCAGTAGTTGCTGAGCTGAACGTAATTAACAACGACAAGAGTAAAGAAACTAGACAGAGTCCCTTTGTATCTCTCGCTGACTGAGTTAACCCCTTTTCATCTTTGCCGAAGAACCATAGGGGCTTTTAATCAAACCATAGGGGCTGTCCACACTGGGTGCCCGGCAGGAACCAGTGCCTGGGTACTGGGAGTTGTGTTCACACCACTGCCTTAGAACTAACAAAAACGGTGAACACACAGGGATCCGTGAACTCGGGCACCGGCACTGTGCCCTAATTCTAGCGTAGCCGTTTGAAAAAAGGGTGTGTTCACATTAGTACCCAGTTAGTACCATACTCAGGCACCAAGAATGAACGCTGCCATAGATCATCCAGTCTTATTACGTGTGTAAACACTGAGCCTCTTTACGGACACGCTCTACGCATGTCTAAACTAAAGTGATTTTTTTCCTGTACATTCCATACTCTCAACGTTCCAGCTAATTTTCGTTCGTTAGTCTACTTTAATGGAATAAAGAATGGTGGAGTTAGGGAGTGGAATTTTGCCTTTGAGCAATTCCAAAAGACAGCAGATGCAAGTGAAAGAAGCAAGATTTTGTATGGTTTGTCGGGCGCCAGTGAACCTTGGATCTTAAACAGGTTCGGATTTAAATGGTTATCAGAGGTTAACTGTTATTTGCTTTATCACTGCAACGGAAGCAACGAGCCACCCATTAAACAAAGAATAATAGAACAGAGAGGGAAACGCACAGTCTAGTCCTTGGGATATGTGACCAACATCAATTTTCTCCAAACAAAATCAGCACATAATCAAGAGAAAAGGTTATGAGAACTGGTGAAATGATCACAAAAGGCGAAATGCTTTGATCTTTTATCAAATTCCCCTAACTAATTCTTTAAGACAATGTATAGAGAACGGTCTGGAGAATTTGTGTGTGGATATTTGGGGCTTAAATGGTTCAACAATACCTTAATGTTAGCGAAAAGTTAGTATACTTTTCGTGTACATTGTTCTAATTGATAAGAAGTATTCTTTGGAAAAGAAGAGATTGTAGTTTTGAATAAACCTCAAAAATTTCTAGCAGTTTTTCAAAAGCACATGAAAACTTTTTTTGCCACTGTCGTGGCCAAATTCTTCAATTTGCAAGCCCTTTGGTTTCCAGTGTATCTTTGTAAAGTTAATTGATTTGTATAATAGATAGTTTATCATCTCTGATCAGCTATCCCTGAGGCAAATATGTCATCTTGTCTTAAAAAGTAAGTTCAATTTATTCTTTTGAAGGTATCTTCAATATTCCATTGATCCTACCAAGATGAATCTGCAGGAAACTACGACAGTTATAAAGTATGTGGCAGACCATAACCCTCTAGGGCGAGGGTTAGCGTGGCAGTTTGTTAAACTTAACTGGGCCTATCTGATGTATAAGTAAGTATGTATTACTGTAATATAGACACTGCTTTGACCCAACTCTTACATCGTTTTAAAACATAAACGCTACATCTCCAAACGTCTCATGGCAAAAATTTCTAGTAAAACCTTCATATATCTAAACATTTGAAGTAAAGCTTTTATCCATTTCCGGTTTTGTTTCTAGTAAGGTAATGTCATATATATCCATTTAGCCTCCGGAAGCTTATATTTTAGTTTTCGTATTGAGATGTGTGAGCGACTAAGTTGAAACCACTACGAGAAATTTCAGAGCTCAAGCACCTTTTAACCCTTTAACCTTCTAAAAGTTCAGCATCAAATTTCTCCTTGTAATATCAATGCTTTGTAAAACAGAGTGGTCATGAGAATTGCGGTCATGATCACACGACGGATGTATTTGCTTGATATTTTATCAATTTCTCCCCACTACTTCTGCAGGAAATGAATGGGGGCAACAAATGAGAATTCAAATTTTGATCATGGGGTTTAAAACGGCTATGTTAAGCTATTTTCACCTAAAAACATCAATATCCTCGTGACATGGCGCCTTTTAACAGATTATTATTAATCCTTAGATTTGGTGGAAGATTTTTCACTATCCGATCTATAATTCTCAGCGTGACAGGCGGATTTGCCAGTGAATACGAACTTCAGGATGTAAGTTAACAAGCATTTTTACCTTTTAAACTGTTAATTGTTACAGTTGAACCTCGGTTAGGCGGACCAAAGGGAAGAGACAAGTGGCCACTCAGTAGAGGTTTTGTTTTTGCCATTTACTGACAGTTTTGTTGGCTGGGTTCTTGTGACTGGCCGAGGTTCCGCTGCATCTTTAAATTCATCTTTAGAATTCTTAAGGACTTAGTTCAGGGAATGATGCCTTGATGGCTTTGTGAAGTGTATAGATGTACAATATGTCACTGCTTATGTCCTCATTAACTTCTTTAGTATTTTACTCCAATAAAAGGTGTCTTTTTGACTTGAATAACGTGACCCGGTTAATACGGACACCCCGTTAATACGAATCCTTTCCATGGCCCCTTCAAAGTCCGTATTAACGGGTTTTGACTGTAATAAATCAATCGAATCAATACCGTCAGTTGTGCTAATAATGATGACTAAGTGACCGGGGGGGGGGTACTGCCATATATGGGCTATATAGGTATGTGCCGCTGTGAAGGGTATGGTTTTCAAGCAGTTTACTCTAGGATAGGGTATATAAATCAGAGCGTTTGGGTCTAGAGTAGGGTATCATTTTTCAGGAAACTGATCAGTTGGTTGAAGATTTTATCTAGACTAGGTACACAGCTACTCTAGGATAGGGGAATTTGGGGAGTTTACTCTAGTATAGGGTAGCAAAATTCAGCTGAACTAGCTCTGGTAAAGGTTAAGGGTTCCAGGCTCCCAGCGGCACATCCCCACCAATGGCCGGTGTTGAGACGAATTTTTCATGCACTCAATCTATAATTCCTTTCTTCTTTCTAGCTAAAAAGCTTTAAGGAATTAAAACGCGCCGGTGATGCCGGAACACAAGCACAACAACAGGCAGAAGAGAAAGTGTTGGCAAACATTCAATGGCGTAAGGAAAATGAGCAGGATATTGCGAAGTGGTTGAAGGATTTCCTTGTATCCAAGAACATACCGCTGAATTAACCTTTCTTTTTTAGAGACTAAAGCCCATTCAGACGCCGTATTTCACTTGAACCGAGTCGTATTCATTACCGGCGTCTAAAACAATTCGTTACGGCTAATTGAATCTGGCGGACTGGCACAGCTGTTCTTCACGCCTGGCCCAACCGGGAATAGGGAGCTTAAGTTTTTCAACGCCATCATTGGGAAGTGGTTTGGTTGAAACCCAAAGAGAAAAAAGAAACTCAGAATACAAGTTTGGCGTCAAGGCATATAAAAGGACCCTCACTTCCGGTTGACGTGCGTCGCTCAAAAACGTCTTTGCTTAAGGTCCCTAATGTGGACCGGCGTTGATTCCCGTCCTTATAAGAGGCTAATGGGGATGTGCCGCTGGATGGGGGTCGCATTTTCACGACTGGTTTGACTATAATGGGGTCGCATTTTCAATAGAGTTACTACAGTGGGGTTGCACATTTTCGGAGTTTTTGGGTTTAGACAGTTCTCCATATTTACGGTTAGCAAACGTACCAGAATGTTGTCCTGCAGATGAAAAGTAAAGTGTTCTCCATTCAATCCAAAAAATGGGTCAATTCATAAAAATAGAAACTGACTAAGTTGGAATTGCGAAAATTACATATTTGCCCAAAAGTGACTATGAGGAGGTCTATAATTGGCTACTATAATGGGATAGGGGGACTATGAGAGGCCAGCGGCACACACCCAGCAAAAGTCCGTTATGCTATTATTTGTTTATACTACTACCCACAAAAGGTTTGTAATTTTCACATGTAGGTATTTCAAATTAAGCTGAAATACCACTGCTCTAAGCCAATCAAATTGCAGAAATTTCTCATTTAGTTGTATAAATGTGGGCATGGAATTGAGAGGAAGCACAAGCAAATTTATCTACCTTGACACGAATCTTCCTGCAATAAACTTGTTTAAGTTCTTAAAGTAAGGTGGCGGAAACCCGTCTCTCCTATTTTTACTCTTTGTGTGACAGTGTTGCTGACAGACATTCGTCCATTGTGTAGTAAAACAGGGCATGCAGCAAACTCGTTCCCAGGGTTCTCTCTCTCTCTGCAAGAGGGAGAAGAACTCTGGGAACAAGATTGGCCTGCGGGACACAGCTTCACGAACGATCCATTGTAGCACTGTAGGCTTTTCTTAACTGCCTCTAATTCGATCACTTGTCGACATTCTAGTCCTATCCTGGCAGTATATATGATACTTTTATTTCCTGTCTCAAACTTAAGAAGGTTGCCACGAGCCTGATATATATTTCAGGGCTAAAGCATGCCACGAAGGCCATATCATTGAGTTTAAAAGTTATAATTTTAGCTTCACAGTAAGCAAGACGTCCAGAAAAAAAAGGTGGGATGTCCTAACTGAAGGGGAGGAGAGGTGATAAATCAACAAGATTACTGAGGGCTCGGAACATGGAGCAGAGAAGAGACAATCTTCGTATTTCCTGTCCTGTTAGAACAAGCCAATGAGAGCAGAGCAGATTTGATCAGAAATATAAACCGCGCGCCACGCAAAGGTGAAACAATTTGAAACATAAGAGTCAGAATGTTTAACATTGGAGAAATTGGCAACAAGCCCTCTCCTTCTCCGAAAACAACCAAAGGAAACTGAATTGTACAACTTCATAAATATAATTTTAACAAATCTTGACTTTATATCAGGTTGTGCTGTCACGCTCTCCACCAACTCCTCCCTCCTCCTCCCCCCCGCCATTTATTGTTTATTGTTTGCCAGAAAAACGTTTCCCTATAAACATAGACCAATCAACACAGAGCAGAAGTCGGGTCATACCCCCGGGCGGCACACATCTGTGACGCAAAGATTTCTTCATTGCGTTTCTCATTTCATCAACGTTCCGCACTTAGAGATGATCGTTGAGCATAGTATCATCGGTCCAAGGAAAAAAAACATGGCAAGTTTTCAAGAATGGATGTAACAATTTGAAAAAGGGGCAGTTTAAAGGTGTAATGTGACTACGACGCAGTTACATATCTAGGTGAATTACTCACTAAGAAGATAGTTTCTTTTGACCACGACATCTAATTAATCCATGTGGAAGAAAACGGTTTGTACTTAAAAAAGTAAATGAAGAAAAAATCAAAACTGGACTCAATCCGTATGGCATTAAGAACAGAGAAGCCTCTCTACCTCTCAATGCAAGAGGACTCTTGAACCCTGCGGTCTTAACATCTGCGTAGAATTCAAGTTTTATTATTTGTCAGTAGGTAGTTTCCTTTCCGTATCCTTTATGTATTCATTTACTTCATAACGAATCTAATGCGTTGAATTATTATTGTTCTAGCTGCCCATTTTTAAGGGGCTAGATAAGGGTTATTTGATTTTGGAAAGGACTTTTTGCAAGCTTATTACTAAATTGAAATTCCTTATTGTTTGCCATGAAATAACTCGGGATTTTTTTTTACCTTCTAAGTCTGAGTTGCAAGATTTTTTGGCGAAAATGATCACCCGCTTTTGGTGCCCCGCCCTCAAGAGTCAAATCGCAGCCGGCCCTCATGTTTCGTTTAATAGTCTGAAGTATTTCTGTTATTGATTAAGGAAAAGATTTTGTTCCTGTCTACTGGAATTCAAGCCAAAGTAGTGTTTTTACAATGACGTTTGCAAATGCGTGCAGACGTAAAAGGAGTAGTAAACGCAAGTAGTCAACGCGTAATTCCCTGCTGCCTGCCTGCTGCCCGAAAGATATCAGGATATCAATACGCACCGCCGAAAGGTCAACCCAGCAACCCTTAACGACTTGAATAAACTAGCACAACAGTTAACTGATCCTTGAAACTGTATTACGGTTCGAAAACAAGGCAATTTTGCTTTTTTAGCTGATCAAGGTAACCAATCAAATCTCTTCCGCTTGAAGTTGATGATATTTTGATTGTCATTCCTTCAGCTTAACGTCTGGTATATAAATAGGACATTTCATCCGGCTGGGGTTATTTCATGACATGTTATAAAAAAGAGGTCACTTCTGCAAAGTGCTGGTCTTTCGAGCAACAAATGCAGATGTGATGGAATCTTTTCCCCCTCGGAGATATGTTCCGTCACCTCGTTACGTGGCAGTTCTCGGGCTGTTTTTGCTACTGCCCTGTCTGGGCCAACCAACATGCGAACCACTGAAGATTTCTTTATGCCAGCGATTTTACAGAACCACGATATTTCCAAACACTCTGAATCATACAAACCAAGAAACTGCTGCGGTTGAGTTTCAACAATTCGCTCCTTTGATTAATTTGCGTTGTTCGCGGGATATCGCCTTGTTCCTTTGTTCCGTTTACTTTCCTGTCTGCCCCAGCGTTTTGAAGACAGCAATTCCACCACCATGTCGTTCGCTTTGTGACAGTGCAAGAAGTGGCTGCGAAGAGCAAATGAGAGCCTTTGGTTTTGACTGGCCTGAAGCTTTAAACTGCGACAGATTTCAGAAACGGGAAGAAGGGATATGCTACAGAGGTGATAACGATGGTAAGTCGAAAACTAGCCTGCGTAGCAAGCGTTTCCAACCGAGTTATTGCGCGAAAGTTAGAGCGGAGGCAAAAAAAAAGGTTGAAGGGGGAGGGGGAGGGGAGAAGAGGAAACGCTTGCCCGCAAACCCCACGATTCTGGAAAACGCCCCTTGATATTTCACGGTTCGGTTCATTTGTAAATTGACAGCTCGTCAAAATAGAAACATGACGAACAGATTACCCCTGGATTAACAGATTTGTAAAATTACTTTGTTCTCTAATAGAAGACGTTGCTGGCGATTGCAAGAACTGTAATAAAAAAGATTTACGATAAAAGAAAGTTAAAACTGTGAGCGATTGCTGCAGAATTTCTTGTTTTTTATTGTGTGGCTTTATCTCGTCTGAAACCTTGTCGACACGTCAAAAATGATTTGTCCGGAACAATTCATTCCGCCGGGTATAAGTTTTGCAGAGCGGCTGCTCTTCAGCCTTTGTCGAAACGTTCTCTACAATAGATGCCAATAAATTTCCAATAAACAAAAAGAATCTTTTCATTTCAAAAAGCTGACAAATCGCTTGTCCATGGCGGCTTTAGCTAGTGTCGAGTACCCATGTTCTGATTTATGTTGATGTTATCTCCAACAAACAGTCCATTTTTTCCAGTCAGATCTGCACGACGTCATTCTCAATAAATTGGCTTTCCCTAGTCTCCACTGCTCGATCTCCAATTATACTTTGAAGACTCTGATCTCATAAACCTTCGCACAAACACGATTCAAATAAATATCAGTACAAAGCATTTGTAATCTGCGACCACAAATCAGATGAGACCAGTTCTGTGACGCACGAAAACAAAGCATACCTGGTTTGATTGATGTTTCCAATGATAAGTAATCAACACTACACGCACCGCGCCAATGAGAAGCTGCGTTCGTGGGCGAACGCAGTTTTCCAAAATCGTGGGGTTTGCGGGCAAGCGGTTCCTTCATTCCCCTCCCCCTCCCCCGTCATTCATTTTTTTTTGCTCTTGTCCCAGTTTTCTAGACGAACCTCGCCAGGAAACGCTTGCTACGCATTCCCCTCCCCCTCCCCCGTCATTCATTTTTTTTTGCTCTTGTCCCAGTTTTCTAGACGAACCTCGCCAGGAAACGCTTGCTACGCAGGCTAGTCGAAAACCTTCGTGAAGAAGAATTTTGTGTAACTCTGAATTGATAAATCAATACCTGAATAAACAGGCCACACCGATTTGATATACAGTATCCCCCGGGGATAGTCCCTTATATAAGCCATTTGTATGTGCCGCCCCAAAGGGTTGGGTTTTTGCGCCGTTTTGGCCCGGGGGGTACTGCCATATATGGGCTATATAGGTATTTGCCGCTGTGAAGGGTATGGTTTTCAAGCAGTTTACTCTAGGATAGGGTATATAAATCAGAGCGTTTGGGTCTAGAATAGGGTATCATTTTTTAGGAAACTGATCAGTTGGTTGAAGATTTTATCTAGACTAAGGATTTGTTTTGGCTAGACTGTGCTAGTAACCTCAGTAGTTTCTGGAAAACAGCTACTCTAGGATAGGGGGGATTTGGGGAGTTTACTACTCTAGCATAGGGTAGCAAAATTCAGCTGAACTAGCTCTGGTATAGGTTAAGGGTTCCAGGGTCCCAGGGTCCCAGGGTCCCAGGGTCCCAGCGGCACATCCCCACCCAGAAATTCCTAAAGTACCCCTCCCCTGGGCGTTTTGGTCTCAAAACGGGTATAGACTTTGCCCATTTGGGGCTGGAATCGGGTACGGTTCTCGAGCGAACTCGAATGAAGTAGAAAGAAAGAGAAATATGAGAATTCGAAACGGATTTTAAGACATCTTTTTTGGTCTTGTCCTAATCTAAGTACTGACGAAATAATTTCTCAGAGGCCAGGTTTGAAAACGAGGACGAAAATCACATTTTTTGGTTTGAGATAGGGTCATGAATTGGAGAACCGGGCGGCACACTCCCACCAAGAATTCTCAGGAAAGCACTTGGCGCAATTAACAAGTTAGTTAATTCTGAAAAAAAAATTCGACATGTTTTCTCTTTTTCCATCAGAACTCAATGGATTCCTTTTAATCGCTAACTTACGAGATGTAAGTCGTATCAAGCTTGGCTCGACTGACCACGAAACAATTATTCCAAACCAGCGGAGTGTTGTAGGAATAGATTACGACTTTGATACAGGTTTTATCTACTGGACTGATAAATTCGCCCACAAAATTCAGCGCGCATCCGTTAGTAACAGCCGTAACGTGAAGGTGGTGTTAGACGATGGTCTTTCTTCTCCTGAGGGGCTTGCTGTGGATTGGGTCAATAAAAAGCTGTATTGGACTGATCCGGGTACCGATGTCATTGGAGTAGCAGATTTTAATGGTAATAGTCGAATGAATTTAATCACAACAGGACTGAGTAAGCCAAGAGCCATAGCTGTTCATCCTTTAATTGGGTAAGCAAGAGTATCAGTAGGTTAAAGACAACCTCGATCCCATGCTCCTCTTATTTTCGTCGCTACGTGAGAGCGCGTAGGAGAGAGTCCTGGGAACGAGGTTGGCTTACAGAATAGGGTTTTTTTTCCAAGAGAGGATAATATTCCTGCATTTTCCCTTGGCGCAAGTAAAAACACGCGTGAATCGCGAGACACGAGCTTTTCACCTTCTTGCGTGTCTCGGTGTCCACGCATGTCTCTGAAAACTCTTATACAGGGCAGCGGTTCAGACTTTGTCGAGCGCGCACCTCCTCGCTCTCTCGCACGTTTTTTTTCGCTCCTTCGCGCTCCTGAAATTCTTTTTCTTTTTCCCTTTTGAACGTTCTCCACACAGGTTGAGTGCCATAGTTATAATTTTCAACTCATGCACTTTGAATTCACATCCGTTTTTGCCCTGCAGATTCATGTACTGGTCTGACTGGGGCACCGCGGCGAAAATTGAAAAGTGCGGCATGAATGGGGACAAGTCCACTCGAAAAGTCCTCATCGATCGAGACATCGTATGGCCAAACGGAATGACTATAGACTATAAAGAAGGAAGGTTGTGGTGGACAGATGCAAGGCTCGGTACCGTAGAATCTACAGATCTAAATGGCTTTGATCGCAAAATTACTATACGTAGCTGGTTCGTCCGTTCCTCTTATGGTATAACTGTTTTTGGCGACTCTATCTATCTGGGAAAACGCAACCGCGGTAGAGGAGTGATAAGAATGGACAAAGCCACTGGCAATAACTGGGTAAGGATGGGTCGCAAGTTACGAGCGCCAAAAGAGATAGCCGTGTATCACAGACTGAGGCAGCCAGTACCACAAGGTGAGATTATCACTATGAGCAAAGATAGCCCGGTTTGCTGGGCTGTCCCACTTTACCAGGGTGGCTCGGCTAATGCCTTACGTCCTCTTGAAATAGTCGTTGTATCTATATGAGAAGGAGGCTGGTCCGCTTATAACAGGATCTCGGGAAACCGGCCAGTCCTTCTTCTTAAATACAGCTGTTTCGAGAAAGGTTGTCGGAAAAAGTGCACGCGACAATTGCGAAAGACATTGTGGGTGGTTTTGAGTTCTCTGTTCTTCAAAGAAATTTGAAAGAATTGGCACGAAAGGCCATGAAAATGTTTTTTCGAGTGCTAAAGGAAAGCAACAAAAGTAGGTTCGACAGCTACAGTCGTCAGGAACAGTGTATTGATCATATCCCATATTACCTTTCGGGATTGTCGCGTGCACATTTTTTCCGACAACCTTTCTCGAAATAGCTGTAAACACATCGACACTTTCAAGAAGAAACAACGCAGGGCCAAGCCAGCCCAGTAAAGCGGGGCAGCCCGGCTAACCGGTCTGTCGTTTCCCATATAAACAGGTAACCTCTTATTCCCAATGTCATTTGAAGCACATTTCGAATCTGTCGATGAAATCCTATAGTGTGACTTTTTTAATAGAAGCTACGTAGTAATACTTTCCTGTGTTACTGTTTATTACACTGTGCAAGCAGGTTCTAACTTTAGAGTCTATGGATGAAATCCTTAAGTGTGATCATTTAAATGAAACCTACTGAGCTTGTGTTTTTTTGTGTTTTTTTGCCCTGAGAGGTTTTTCTCTGGGTACTCCGGCCTTCCCCTCTCCTCAAAAACCAACATTTCCAAATTTCAATTCGATCAGAATTCAGGTAGACGAAGAACTGCTTTGTGGAAGTACTTCCTCTAAATAGTTATTTATTTATTAATTTTATCCTATCCTATCCTGTCCTGTCCTGTCCTGTCCTGTCCTGTCCTGTCTGTCCTGTCCTGTCCTGTCCTGTCCTGTCCTATCCTGTCCTGTCCTGTCCTGTCCTGTCCTGTCCTGTCTTATCTTATCTTATCTTATCTTATCTTATCTTATCTTATCTTATCTTATCTTATCTTATCTTATCTTATCTTATCTTATCTTATCTTATTTTATTACTTATTTATTTATTTATTTATTTATTTATTTTACCTAGGCGGAAATCCATGCCAGCCCAAAGCAGGATCCACAAGCTGTAGCCACATCTGTTTATTGGCTCCAAAAGACTCGTACCCGGATGGTTATTCCTGTCACTGTCCGCCAGGCCTCTTTTTGCTCTATGATAACAAGACATGTGATACCTCAGGTAACATTATCATTATCGAGATGTAATTCATTCCTCAAGTCACCGAAAAGCGCGCATTCTCGGCGAGTGAGTACTGTGCGTGCCAGTTTCTTGGGGTTATGTCTAGGCATGTGTCCTGGACGTAGTGAGGCCTAAAAGTAGTGCAAGAGACACGAAATTGCTATAGGCCATTTCTGAGTTCCAAAAACCCTCACTTTTAAAACGAGGCTAAGTGCAAAACCTTTTTTGTGAAAATGAGTTTACTTGCATGCGACTGAAAATTATTTTCATATCAGTTTCGGAGGCTGTTATACACCTACGCCCTCAAACTATCTGGATAATTTCTCACACCATGCGAAAGCCGAATCGAGTTATTGTTAATTCCATCGAATCGATGGTACATTACCTAGACATCTTCCAAATACGGTATGCGCCAGCTGGTTATGAAGAATTATATGAAACGGCAAACTGATCCTTACGGCAAGGCGATCAACTATGTTAACTTTAAAGTTGCATAGTTGCATAAAGTTGCATCCCGGCGGACAAAAAATCCATACATTCACTCTTGTTTCGACCTCTTTACAACGGCCACTTTCTTCTGTCTCCAAGGTGGCCGTTGTGGAGAGGTTCAACTGTACACGAACCTTTCAAGGTTAGTGACATTGTTAGTGCGGGTGATGGAAAGTTCAGAACGACATCTCTCGGTAGAAATAGAAGAGAGTCCATTAAACAAGCGAGGCTTAAGTTAAACCTTTTCACATTTTCAGGAGAAGTGATTGCTTCATGTTAGTGCACTATCAGTATGAACTCCCTCATAAAGTTCTGTTTCGCAAAGATGACGATCATTATGCGTTTCTGGGAAACTGCCCACCTACCCCTCCCCAAGCCAACATTAACACTTCACTTAGGGCAAAACTTTGGCTTAGGGGAGGGTTAGGTGGGTAGTTTCTCAGAAGCGTATAGCTCTAAGACTCCATGGGTTTAGTTGCCGGGAAAATGGGAAGTGTTGCTTTGACTAGGCATTACTCTCTACCTAAGAGAGAAGTGCCCGCTTCTAGAGAGTTGACTAAACTCATAAATACTTTATTTTATTTGTTAACCAATTTGTATCTGATGAAGAATCTACCGAAGAAACCACCACAGTGGGAACTACTGAGGGAATCACGACAACAAAACCCACAGAAGTGACAACAGCAACAACGGAATCTGTTAGGACATCAAGTAAGTCTTAAACTGTACAAAGAATAGTCAATTGTATTAGCAAACGTCAAGTCACAAACCAAAATTTGTAATACTTACATTTGTACCTGCCCAAAGTTAAAAGGACAGGTACGTGTTTCTCCATTCTAGATCTAATATCTCTCTGTTTTATGGTCAACTTTAACGGTGAATAAAAAGGTTGAGCCTTCCTATAGACCTTTGCGTTTTGAAACTTCGCCATGATCCTTTCTGTTCCACGCAAAAAATATTCCATGACCCCCTTAACACCGTGACTACCGCCGAAAATATCAAAAAGTACCTTGAAACAAGTCAGAAAATTAAATAAAATGGGTCAACCTTTGCGTTCGGTCAACCCAAGGTTCTGAGATTCGAAAGCCATCAAAAGATGAACTGTGTGTTGCCCCTGTAAGGTAATCCAAGACAAACGTATTTTCTGGATTCTAAGCTGTGGATTCCGGAATCTTTGTCAGTGGAACTTGGATTTCGAATTCCAAACTTTAGTGGGATTATGGTCTCCTAGGGCTGAATTCCGGATTCCAAAGTCCAGGAAACGGGATTCCACAAGCAAAAATTTCCCGTATAATACCTTAGTTTGGACGATGCGGCACGGTACTAGAAAACACGCTAGACGTCATTTTCTTTCCTCTGATTCCCGCTAAAAATGCCTTACCGTGCCAATCCTGACTTAACTAAAATTAATAAATATAAATTTATTTTCCACAGTTCCAAGGCTTTCGTACAGCCGCAAACATTCTATCAGTGTTTTAAACCTTCAAACAAAGAACTAAAGCTCTGTCGTTGAAGGTCTTCGGGAAGCATTTGCAATAGATTACCATTACTCTAAAGGACTAGTATTTTGGACTGATTCTGACTTGAACAAGATCTAACGAAGCTAAACGAATTCAGAGGGATGACCCTTTACTGTCTTTTCTTGTTCCAACTGATTACTTTCCCGTTATTAGCTCCCGTGCCATGCACAACGGAAACGCAGTTTCAGTGCAAACGAAGTAAAATATGTATTTCACGCTCCTGGGTTTGCGATTCTGATGACGATTGTGGAGATGGATCGGACGAGCAGCACTGCACCGCTCCAGCTTGTAACGAGTTTCAATGCAATGAAACAGGAACATGTATCCCAAGCAACTGGGTCTGTGATGGCCACAGTGACTGTACAGACATCTCGGACGAACAAGGCTGTAGAGACCCTGGAACCTGTGACAGCAGCCAGTTTCAATGCAAGGCCATTGGAAACTGTATTCCGCGTCACTGGGTCTGTGATGGTGATGACGACTGTAGCGATAATTCAGACGAGTCTGACTGCTCAGCCCATATCCAGTGTGGACGCCACGAGTTTAGATGCAAATCCAGTGTGGCTCCGACGTGTATATCTAGTAACTGGACTTGTAATGGCGTGGATGATTGTAGTGATGGGTCGGACGAGCTTAACTGTACCGCTCGGGAATGTCCGATAGGCCAGTTCAAATGTCGCCAGTCAAGGTATGTTTAAGTGCTAAAAAAGTAATAGTTACCTTGGGGAGCAAGGGTGACGCAGTTGTGAGAGCGCTCGCCTTCCACCAATGTGGCCCGGGTTCAACTCCCGGCGTCGACGCAATATGTGGGTTGAGTTTGTTGTTGGTTCTCTCCCTTGCTCCGAGAGGTTTTTCTCAGGGTACTCCGGTTTTCCTCTCTCCTCAAAAACCAACACTTCCAAATTTCAATTCGATCTGGAACGCAAGGACACGCTTAAACGAGTTCATATGAACTCCCTATGTGCTTCGTGGGTAAACAAGCAAAAAAAGCAAACAAGCAAGTTACGAATTTTCGTTCATTTTCAAAAGATTGGAAGTCCTAATTTTTTGAAAGCAGGAACGGTTTCTTTCCATCTCTGTTGGACCGATTTTCGACTAATTTTTCAGCCTGCAAGTAAAGATAGATTTCAGTAGTATAGTAGGGAAAGCCTACCCCGTTTTGCGGTAAGATGTTATTAACTTGCAATGGAATACTTTATCTCGGGAATAAAATGCCCCGTAATCTCATTAAGAAAAGGTCATGTGCTTGTTTTAGTTGGTTTAACCAGTTTGACAGGTTTTCTACTTACCGTTAGGACAAATGTCTTCTGGTTTTTTGTTGGTTAGCGTCAACATCAAACGTTGATGGCATACACGGCTCTGTTCCTCCACAGATCATCTGGGAAATGAATCGAAACCTTTGTTATTCCAACTTTCTTTTTTTACTTTTTTAGACCACTTTTTTTTTTCCTGTACGGGTGCAAATGACACTCAACAAAACTATCCCCTTTGCTCCAATAAATGTCCCTTTTTATGCTAGTGCTTACCTATTATCTTCCCATATTTGGACCCGCCTTGGGTGCCTAGTTAATTCATTCCGTAAAGTTACACCGAATAATGTAGCGTTGGCGTTCCATATTATTAGGAGGTGTATTCTCGACATATGGCGATGTGACGGCGAGTCCGATTGTGCAGACGACTCGGATGAAGTCGCTTGTTCCACCAGTAAGTACTTTACGCCTGTCAAAGCCTTTAACCTAAATTCTTTAGGGACTTTATGGGACTATTCGAGGAAGAAACTTCTCCCTCGCGCGTTCTTTACTCGCTCGCACGTAACATACTCACCCTCATGACAATTTCGAGCGACTGCAATCCGTTTGAAGCGTATAACACTCAGGCTTCTTACAAATTCATCGTTTTCTTTGCCTGGTCCCTGTGCGGTGTGTTCCCTTCCTCTTGGTCAATGCCTGACCAAGAGCCTTAAAACGCATAGGCCGCGATGAATAATAAGGCCTAGCGACGGAGCAACGTTTGTCTCTCAAACCCGGCACTGGCTTCGAACGTTATCGAATATTTTTTGTGAGTTCGATTTATTTCAATGGCCGATCCGCGAACTTCATCGAACTCTTTCGTTCGAAGGAGTTCGAATGAGTTCGAAAACCGAACGCTCGACGTAATAAGCAGGGATAAATATATTTCTGTACCATTGTTCAACAACTAAGAAGAAGAACCGAGTTATGTGGTCAAAGGTGGATTTTTAATTTAAAGCTCGTAGTTAACAAAAAAGGCAAAAGCTATTGAAAATACACTATCCTATTCCCTACTATCAGAGGTCTCTTCCTGGTATGTTTTTAGCGAGTGTGTAGGTGTTCACGTCGATGACATTTGTCCATAGTTTGGTTTGGAATTACGCGAATGCGGGCGACGCGAATGACTTCGTACATGCTAATAACCATGAGGGGCCCATTTCTCGAAAGGTCAGTAGCTTTTCCTGCGCGGAAAGCTGTTTCATGTTTACCGTCTTTGCATTCAGATCAAAGTTTCAAAAATTTTTAAAATGATACAATGAAACTATCAATTAACGAAGCAAAACTGACTAGTTTGCAAGCTAGGAAACTGTGCTACTATTCAACAGGTTTTGAACTTAAATTTTGTGTACCGGACCTTTCGAGAAACGATTCCCAGGTCGGAAAGAAATCGCTGCTAGTAGGTCTAGTAGGGTATATCCTATCTCCATCAGGAGTAACATCTGTTACTCTTTTGCATTTTTCACTTTGTTTTATTACACCACAAATATAGAGTTTGTCTCTCTCCATACAGGTTAACAAATGGCCGGTGCTATTGATCAAGAACTACAAATTGAGAACTGATTAAAGCTGCGTTCAAAGGTGGCCCAAGAGCTAAAAGGTCTTAACGAAGTCACCATCAATTTTAGGCTTACTCTTTTTCTTTAAGAATCATTTAGAGTGTTAACTTTGCACTCAATAAAGTGTAGCTTCAAAATTTTTGTATTTTTTACTGGTTTAACGGTTGACTTGAGCACGGAATTGCAAACTTTCTTCTTTTGTCCTCAGAGTTCTTTAGAATAATTTATGTAAAGCCTTCAAAAAAGATGAAAACTGGAACCAGTTACCTTAATCTAAAAAGTTGAAAACTGGTACAAGCTACCTAATAAAAAATGTTATTTCATTTTTCACTAAACAAACATTACTTTAGATACATGAAGAGTATGTCATTAAAATTTTTATTGGATGAAGCTTAACGGATATTGCGATTGTAGAATTGTTATAATAATCTTCACTTCACCGTGTCAAAAACATGTCGTTATATGACTTATATGGAAAACTAACTCTATCAAGAAAAATATTTCTTTTACTTCTAGCGGCAGTACTGCTTCGTATCTACCTAGAGTATGAAAGGAGTCAAGAGAGTTGTAGGTCACTCGTTAAGGACAACAATAATTCTACTGAGTGTCGTATTAATGCCAGCGAAAATGCCGTTTACCAACAAAAGAAAATTTTTCTCGCTTTCTTCTATTGGGAACAATTAACAATGGCGACGAATAATCTTCTTCAACTTACAGCCCTCGCTGTGCCAGGAGGGCGACAAGTTGTTGCTCCATTTGTGAAAGATTCTCTGTTTCACGGAGTGCCGACCTCACACGGACACCATACGCTTGGACTTTATTACAACGTTACTGCTCTAAATGAATCGCTTGGTTTGCACGGTCATGGTACTTTAATAAACTGGGACGGGTTTCAAGACGTCTGCAAGGGAAAACTGGATGTTTTAGTATATTTTCATTATAGAAATCTAACGAACTCCACGACAAACAACCTTTCTACGTCGTACAATCCTTGCAAACTTGACCACAAAAACGTTCTTCTTGGCATCAAGATCGGCAGAAAGATTTGTGTCAATGCTAATGCCTTCAATTCAGTTCAAAGATTTGAAGACGAAATGGTTAAGAGGCTCCCGTGTGTTGGTATTTTTGAATGGCGAGGAGCAAGAAAAACGAACCCCAAAAGAACACATTTTGATATTGAGTCAAAAGTAGAAAAGCTCCTGTCTTATCGCGACATGAACGCTTTCTTCAGTGCAAAACTTGCTCGCGTAGCTCGAGATTTCATTGCGCAAAATCTCACTTCAAACTTTATCTCCGTACACATTCGCACGGAAAAGATTTTATCTGATGGAGGAAATATTTCCACTATCAGAAGGTGTTTAGTAAAGTTGAGGAAGAGATTTCATGGTATTATTCAAGTAGCTGCTGTTCCTCCTACAATATTTTTGGCCGTTGATTTCACAAAGTTTGGCTCCTCCTCAAAAACTGTGAAACCAGCTCGAAAACATGCCAAATCCTTCATCAAAATACTCCTTCCGCTAAAGTCCATTAGTTTTCAACCATCAGAATACAAGATTGTTGATCGAGGAGCCGTAGCCATTGTGGAAATGAACATTCTAGCATCAGGGAGGCGCTTATTTCTTCTTGGAGGTGGGTCATTTCAAAATTGGATGACGACGCAATTTCGCACCAGGAATAAAAATGAACAAAGTAAAGTAGAACGCATCGTTTGTTAACCGTTTGAAAACATTTTTCTTATTTTAAAAAATAAATGCAGCCAGCAAAGCCGGGGTAAACAGTTGGAATTTTATATTGATATTGGACGCTTGTAATAGTGGATCGTGATCCCACAAAGGGTGCCAAAGAGTCTCAGCTTGCTGGAACGCGCGAGTGATCTTCCGACACTAGTGACATAGTCTCATGAACCGGCAAAAATTACCTTGCTGACATTTAAAGTATATCATTGCAATTTTAATTAGATTACCAAGCACAATAAGGAGCAGTATCAGTGCTGGGTCCAGACCTTGAGATAAGGGGAGGGGCTAGTCATCCAGACCCTTTGATAAGGGGGGGGCCTCCCCCCTCCCCTGGATCCGCCACTGAGTATAAAGTAGAACGCCTTATAGTTTGTTAGCCGCGGCACTGCATAAAGAAGAGTCGAAATATTAACTGAAAGTCAATTTTCCTGTGTTTCAGAAAGCGTAGTGTTTAAAGCGTAAATAAAAAGTTTACTTATCACCATAATGCGTTCTTTTGATGGCTTTTTGATGTTGTTGGACTTTATCTTGGACCAAAGTCTCCCCCTTTTTCTTCGATGTCCTCAGCTAGGACAGAGTTGGTGTCTGCTACTGCACCAATGATAATCGTTTTCTTTAAATTGAACTCTTGGAATAGGAATCTTCACTAAATCCTGTTCACTTGATGAAACAAGGCTTGGTTGTGTTTTAATCTAAAATAGGCAGAATGTCTGCCAATGGTCGAATCATTTTCGGATCAGGGCCCGTTGCTTAATCGGACGAGTGCTAAGCCTTTTGTGTTGAAGGCGGTTTCAGTATCTCTGGCTCCGGTGCACTGCCTGAGTGCTGGAAAGTGGTCGGTACATTTTTGTATGGGCTCGATTCACGATCGACCGTTCGCTGAGTAGTACCGACTTTCCATGTTGAGGGTAGTGGTATTGGTGTCCGCAACTGACGCTGAAAATTTTGGACCGATTTGCGTCATGCTTGATAGTCCTTTGGGTAACGGTCTTGTTCCCAGAGGTTGTTAATCTAGGAATTGATGGCGTTTTTGGCACCAATGGATTCTGCAATGTTTGATTGCTTGTCAGGGATCGAGCATGATCGTGTCACTGTCTTGCAGACGGCTTGTGCACCTTTTGGTGTTGATACTGCGTTTGCAATTGGAGTCATTTCTTTATTCGTGCAGAAGGAACTCCCGGCATGGCTAGTTTCATCCTTGTCTTTGCCGGCATGTGTTGAAGTACATACATGCATTCATACATAAACTATATTTTAACTCAAATTTACAGATCGATTGAGCTAATATTTCCGAGCAAAGTAAAAATAAAACTTATTGAAAAATATTAATTTTTAAAAGTTATTAAAACTTTTAAAAGTAATTCTAATGAAAATTCAAAGTTCTTCAAGGGATTTTTAAAATCATCGATTGATATTATTTGTCTCATGTCGTCTTTAAGTGAGTTCCAGAGCTTTGCAGCTTCGCACTTGATGGACTTGAGTCTATAAGTGGTTGTCAAAGTTTCAGGTAAGCTTAGTACATGATTCCCTCTAAAAAAATATTTGTAGCTTCAAAGAGAGAAGAGTTTCTTAAGATATCTCTCCCTTGTCTTTGATCAGCCCTCCGTTCCCTTCCAGTAATGTCCTTTGCTTGCTTAGATTTCTTTGAGTGAAGAAACGGACGATAAGTATTCCAAAAGTCATTGGAGTTTGGTCTTTCCGATTTATTGAGAAAATACGCCTTGGCTGCCTTTCGTCTCAGCGAAGTAGTATCATGATTGTCTGGGTTAGAGAGTAGTCCTGTATAAGACTTTCGTTGACATTTGACCGACTTTTTGACAGCCGGTGTGGAAGTCATCGTGAGAGTCAAATTGAGATGCATATCATAACTTGCTATTGCCCTGATTGGTCAACTATGTTTAAAGTTTATATTTGTTCCCGATATTGGTCGCTTCTATTTTTTGCTATAAAGATTCTAAATGTGAGTGGCGCGTTTCGATCTGTCTTTTCCCATCGATCATTTTAATGTTACTCAGCTTGTGGGTTTTTTTGTGTGTCCATTCACTCTGTCGTTTTCTGTTTTGCTTGAGTTCGTCACTAACGTCTTTAAAGTACAACAGTTTTAAGCGTGTGCGTGATCCGTTTTCGACTTTAACGATTTTTAAGTAGGTAGCTAAGAGCAGACCAATCTCATGAACAAATATTACCTTGTTAACATGCAAAGTTAAGTATGTCCGGCATGGAATATTTTTTCGATAACTCTTAATTTATAACAGATGTTGCAGACTGTTGCACGTTCCTTTAAAAACTGTAATCTTAGCTTGACCGTTTCAAAAAATGTCGTTTTATAGGCAACCACTGAATGAGTTTCTATCGAGGACAATACTTTTTTTGTTCATAGCAACAGTGGTGCTTTGTATATACCAAGGATACGAAATTCAGGTGTTACTCAAGCCACAAATCGACGACAACAACAGCCCCATCATCGAGCGATTACACTCCTTTGATTCCAGTGAAGTTGAAAGTGCTGTTCACCGACGAAAGAAAATTTTTATTGCTTTCTTCTATTGGGAACAATTAACAATGGCAACGAATAATCTTCTTCATCTTTCAGCTCTCGCTGCCCAAGGAGGGCGCCAAGTTGTGGTTCCTTTTGTGAAAGATTCTTTCTTTCGAGGTGCACCACAGTCGCAGAGAAAACGGCAGAACCATAAATTTGGACTTTATTACGACGTCACTGCACTCAATGAATCGCTTCGTTTACACGGCTATGGAACTTTAATAAACTGGGAGGGGTTTCAAGACGTCTGCAAGGGAAAACTGGATGTTTTAGTATATTTTCATTATAAAAATCTAACGAACTCCACGAGCAACAACCTTTCTACCTCATACGATCCTTGCAAGCTTAACCAGAAACAGGTTTTTCTTGGCATCAAGATTGGCAGGAAAATTTGTGTTAATGCTCATGTTTTCGATTCTGTTCAGAGATTTGAAGACGAAATAGTTGAAAAGCTTCCTTGTGTTGGTATTATGCGATGGAGAGGAACAAGCAAAACTGAACCCTTTAGAACGCATTTTAATATTGAGTCATTAGTAGACAAAGTTCTGTCTTATCTAGACATGAGCGCTTTTTTTAGTGCAAAACTTCTTCGCATAGCTCAAGATTTTATAGCGCAGCATCTCATTTCAAACTTTATCTCCGTACATGTTCGCACAGAACAGATTTTAGTGTCAGGAGGAAATATTTCCACAGTCAAAAGATGTTTATTTAAGTTGAGGAAGAGACTTCAGAGTATTAATCAATTAGCAACTGTTCAGAATCCTCCAGTATTTTTGGCGGCTGATTTCACAAAGTTTGGGTCTTCCTCAGCAACTGTGAAACCAGCTCGAAAACATGCCAAATCCTTTATGAAAATACTACTCCCCTTAAGGCCGATTGTTTTTCAACCCTCAGAATACAAGATTGTTGATCGAGGAGCAGCGGCCATCGTGGAAATGAATATTCTTGCATCAGGAAGGCTCTTATTTGTTCTCGGAGGTGGGTCATTTCAACTTTGGATAACGAAGCAATTTCTTACCAAGAATTACAATGAGCAGAGTAAAGTAGAACCCATCGTTTGTTAACCGTTTGAAAACATTATTCTTATTTTAAAAAATGAATGTAACCTGGTATCTAATGACCAGCAAAGAGTAAAATGTGGAATTTCATATTGGACACTTTCTCTCAAAAGGTGCCAAAGAGTCTAAGCTTACTGGAACGCGTGAGTGATCTTCCACCTCTAGCGACATAATCCCATGAACAGGCAAATATTACCTTATTGACATATAAAGTATCATTGCAATTTTGATTAGATGCCGCTTAAAGTATGTTGTCGCAGTCAATTCTACAGCGTCTGATAACTGCACTCTTAAATTGTGGCTGTGTCCAAAAAAAATGTCTTTCTATAGGCAAGCACTGAAGTTCCTTTCAAAAAAAAAACTTCTTTTACTTCTTACAGCAGTGGTACTTTCTATCTACCTGGGTTATGAGCGTCGGTATAATAGCAGACCTTTAGTTAAGGATAACAACGGTTTTATAGATATTTACAGGGGACTGCGATCACCACACAGCATCACTGAGCGATTACAGTCCACTTATGCCGGTGAGGCTGAAAGTTCCGTTTACCGACGTCAAAAACTTTTTCTCGCTTTCTACTATTGGGAGCAATTAACAATGGCAACAAATAACTTTCTTAATCTTACAGCCCTCGCTGCCCAAGGAGGTCGCCAAGTTGTTGTTCCATTTGTGAAAGATTCTCATTTTCGCGGTGTACCAACCTCTCAGAGACGCAACCAGACACACAATACGCTTGCACTTTACTACAACGTTTCTGCACTTAATGAAACGCTTCATTTACACGGTTATGGAACTTTAATAACCTGGGAAGGTTTTCAAGATGTTTGTAAAGGAAAAGTGGATGTTTTGGTGTGTTTTTATTACACAAAGCTAACAAGCTCCACGACCAACCTCTCTACGTCTTGCGCTCCCTGCAAGCTTAACAACAAAAACGTTTTACTTGGCATCAAGATCGGCAGAAGAATTTGTGTCAACGCTAATTCCCTCAATTCAGTTCAGATATTTGAAAGCGAAGTAGTTAAAAATCTACCGTGTGTTGCTATCAGGGAATGGAGAGGGATAACGACAACAATAACAGCCAAAAGAACACATTTTGATATTGAGTCAAAATTAGACAAAGTATTGACGTCTCAAGACATGAGCGTTTTTTTCAGTGCAAAACTTCTTCGCGTAGCTCGAGATTTCATTGCGCAAAAACTCACTTCAAACTTTATCTCCGTACATATTCGCACAGAAAAGATTTTATCTGCTGGAGGAAATATTTCCGCTATCAAAAGGTGTTTATTTAATTTGAGGAAGAGACTTCAGAATACTATTCAAGTAGCAATTGTTCCTCCTCCAATATTTTTGGCTACTGATTTCACAGCCTTTGGGTCTTCCTCAGAAAAAGCAATACGAGCTCGGAAATATGCCAAATCCTTCATTGAAATACTGCTTCCTCTAAGGCCCATTGTTTTTCGACCACCAGAATACAAGATTGTTGATGGAGGAGCCGTAGCCATTGTGGAAATGAATATTTTAGCATCAGGGAGGCGCTTATTTGTTCTCGGAGGTGGGTCATTTCAACTTTGGATAACGAATCAGTTTCTTACCAAGAGCAACAATGATCGGAGTAAAGTAGAACGCATCGTTTGTTAACCGCAGACCGCCTTACAGAAAAATGACAATGCACAGTGCCCGACTGCTCTCACATGTCAACGGTTGTGCTAATAAAAACGTCCGTAAAATCTGATTAAGCGTCCTTTAAAACTGTTTTGCTTTCATGTAATTGAAAGCAATTTTTCTTACAAGCGACTTGCTTATCCGGATGATAATAGACGGTGAGCAGTCGCTTTCTCCAGACAAGTCTCTTTCTCCAGAATTAGTGCATGAGGGGAGTGTATGCGCACGCGAGCATCGAGCAGCACATTCTCGTCCCCAGAGCCACTCGGCTTAATTTGTAACCGACCTCGTTTCCCCACCACGTGACCAAGAAACGACGGGCTCTGGGGACGAGAATGCGAGCAGCAAAGCCGCGAGGTGCGAGAAACGAGAGATGCGCAATCTTTCACACAATGCTTCTATGAAATTTACGCACGAAACTTTCACGCGCATACGCTGGGAAATTTACGCGACCTTGCACCCCCTCCCTTCTTCGACACTCATCAGTTTCGTCTGTTTGCCACCAGTCTTCCTATAGACTTTCTATCCAGAGACAGAAAAATATAAAGCCAAGCCGGTCGCCTTAACGCAACAGGATTTTCTAAGGTATCGTCGTTAATTAGCTATAGAATAATTTCCAGGTCTGTGAAAACGAACCGGTACTCGTAACAGGAGACAGAGGAGATAAAGTAGCCTATACCAATTTCAGGACTGAAGCACACGTAGCAACTCCGCGGAAACTCAGCAGTGTGGCCAGTACCTTACGCATGCGCACAACCATCATCCTGGCAGTGTCAGCCATGAACAGCCAAGGACGTTTCGCCCTCATCGGGGCTCATCAGGATGGCATAGACGTTGGGTCAATGAACGGGCGAACCCGTCTCTCAAAGACCCTTTACTGTGCGCATGCGTAAGGTACTGGCCGTATCGCAAAATTGATATGCAGGTGGCTCAATTCAAAATTGGATGACGACCCATTTTCTTGCGAAGAAAAAGAATGAACAGAAGAACGTAGAACGCTTTGTTTGTTGGCCGCAGACAACCGTGATACAAAGAAGAGCTGGAATATTAACTGAAAATTAAGTTTGCCAAGTTTCAGACCCTTGATGCTATTGAGGTCTTGAAAGTGCCGCTTATCAACAAAAGAAACTTTTCCTTGCTTTAAGTGTATCGTGCATCGCAGCACATGAGGTCGCACATCGCAAAGAGTCTAATGTCAAGTTGTAGCGATAAAAGGAAAAGAAACCCAAATTTTGTTTGAAAATTTTTCTAGTTTTTCTCGGTTCTGGTTAAGCGATTAACTTGAGTACGGAATACATAACAAAACCTCCTGTTTGTTTTCTTGCCACTCTAATTTAAATTCTTGAAAATTGCTACAAGCCAACTTAATTGGAAAAAGCTGAAAATTTGCACCAGCCACCTTTATAATTAATTAATTTGGATATTATATCTACTTTACTGTGCTAAAATATTCCTCATAATTAAAAGTTAAAAAAAACCATTGAAAAGGAGACGTTCAACGTTCAACTATTGCCATTATCAGTCAAAAAATTTGTATGTTGCAAACACATAACCTCAATACAACGCAAAACAATTTAATATCATTGAAATGAATGGTTTACATATAAACAAATGTAGTCTCAGTATGGATATTTGTTCATCCCAAAAATGGATCTACAAGTTTGTCATAGTATAAACCATTGAAGACAATAACGGAACGTCTATGACAATCTTTTTCAGGGGAGAAAAGGAATGACCGGTTCTTTCGAAAAAATGAACCGCCGCTTGTGTAGGTGGCCCCCCTTGTCATATTAAATGAACTTTCCCTTATCAGTCAAAAAAATTTGTAATACACATAACCTCCTATATAATTGAAATGAAAATATCTATTTTATTTATAGAGCAATGCTGCTTCGTATCTACCTCAGAGGAAATGAGAGTCAAGAGATTACAAGGCCGTTAATGACGGACATCAAGAACAGTTCTTTAGGTATTTACAGGGACCTAAAATCGCGACACAGCATCACCGAGCAATCCCTTAATACCAGTAAGGTTGAAAGTGCTGTTTACCAACAAAAGAAAATTTTTTCTCGCTTTCCACTATTGGGAGCAACTAACGATGGCAACGAATAAATTTCTTCATCTCACAGCCCTCGCTGTCCAAGGAGGGCGAGAAGTTGTTGTTCCATTTGTAAAAGATTCCCAGTTTCTCGGAGTACCGACCTTGCACAGACGCCAGCTATACAATACGCTCAGTGGACTTTATTACAACGTTACTGCTCTAAATGAATCGCTTAAGACGTCTGCAAGGGAAAACTGGATGTTCTGATATATTTTTATTACTCAAAGCTATCGAGTTCCACGTACGCTGCTTGCAATCTTAACCACAAAAAGGTTTTTGTTGACATCAAGATTGGGAGAAGAATTTGTGTTGATGCTAGTGCCTTTAAATCAGTTCAAAGATTTGAAGAAGAAAAAGTTAAGAGGCTCCCGTGTGTTGGTATTTTTGAATGGCAAGGAGTAATTAAAACGAACCCCAAAAGAACACATTTTGATATTGAGTCAAAAGTTGAAAGGCTCCTGTCTTTTCACGACATGGGCGCTTTCTTTAGTGCAAAACTTCTTCGCGTAGCCCGAGATTTCATTGAGCAACATCTCACTTCAAACTTTATCTCCGTACACATTCGCACAGCTGAAAAATTTTATGTGCTGGAGGAAATATTTCCACAGTCGAGAGGTGTTTTTTTAGATTGAGGAAGAGACTTCAGAGAAAGGTTTGTGCGTACATTTCTCATTTTCATACTCCACTGTACTATCTAACTTATGCCAAAAAACAACAATGGCCGACTTCGATAAAAATCGATAATATCGATTTGACATACCAATTTAGTTTATCGATTTTCACCGATTTCCGTTACCAATCGATAAAATCACTTGATTGCTACCATTTTTTATCGATACCGATTTTTATCGATTGTCTACTCAAGGTATAGACATGCAATTGGGATCATTACACGTTTCTGGAAAACTGCCTACCTACCCCTCCCGAAGCCAACATCAACACTTACTTCTTACTTAGGGCAAAATGTTTACTTAGTGCAGGGGTAGGTAGCCTGCGAGCAAGCTCTCCTATTTGGGCAAGCGAAGCGAGCCTCGCTTCTCTCCTTTCCTCTGCCCCTCGCGGCTTCGCCGCTCGCTCGCGCGTTCTCGCGAGACTCGTTTCACTCGCCCAAATAGGAGAGCTTGCTCGCAGGCTAAGGTAGGTTAGCCTGTGAACAGGCTCTCTGTTTGCACAGGCTAGGGTAGGTAGGCAGTTTCCCAGAAACGTATTATTGTTGTGCATTGGACTTAATTCTTCCGTTTATTCGGCAAAAATAGCAAGTTTAAGCACCTCTATGTGCCCACCTCGGATAGAAGAGTTTCCGTTTCCAGCAGTGCATCATCATATTAAGATGGGAAGACCAATATCGAATGTCTCTAACTGTCACGTACACGTATTCTGGTTGTATATGGCATTTATTGTCTTTTGAAGAACAGTTGTCTGAAAAAGATAAGTACTTTGTCGTATTAGATTGAGTAGCTACAATAAGTCTTCTCCTGTCAGAAGATCAGTTACGTCGATCTCCGAATTCAGAGCAAAAACGGTAATTATTGAAACAATTGTACTTTCTTTTTGTTGATAAGTGTAGCCTTGGGAATTTTGTTTTATTGTTCTTAAAGACCTTTAGCCGAGCGGGATTTTTGCCAACTTTAAAGTCACAAAGCAAGTTCCTACAGATTCCTTATTGAAAAGTTAGAAATATTTGAAATTATCTAGAATTATAGTAATCAGTGGATTGGAGCTTTGCCTACATGAGTCAATCATGATGGTCGGTAGACGGGTGTGTTAGAATTGATAGGAAATGGTCAAAAATACAGGAACTGCGGTGGGGATGATCTGAAACCCGAAATGGGTGAGCATATATACAGGGTACTTCCTAAAATGGGCGCCTATATGGGGAGGCTCCACACGAAAAGGTTTAAGGTTTATAAAAGGGTAGGGATTTCACGGAGGGTAAGGAAATCTGTTATTTCAGTATTTATAATGCGGCCCTAAAGAGAAGAAGGCGTTTATAGCTGAGAAGTGGAAAAGTAATTCCTGGTTTAGCGATTGATTCATATCTAAAAGGCATTGAATTTACAGCAACTAAAAGGGATGCAGCGTTCAAAATTAGTAAGAAAGGGGTACCAGTTCAGAGCATTTCCACTTTTGGAAGTGTTTTCCTAGCCTTGATTTTTAAGGGGTGGGATGGGGATCTTAATTTTCCGCCTATTTCAACTCCACCGTGCAGGGAAAAACGTTTGCAAAAAATTACCACCTACAACTTTAGGACAATTGGAGAATTAATCAAACGAACAAATATACACTCTTTTTTACGCGTGCTGTATCTCACTACTAATTCGAACCATGACCTTAAAGATGTACTGCACCTGTGTACCGTTCTTGCTTTTGTATGCATCAATGAATGGTCACGAAATCTTCACTAATGCGGCTTGGAAAAATAGCTCGAAAATGCAATAGTTTCCTATGTTCTTCCTGTTATTTTGTAAAACGAAACCAATCTCAAGATAAAAAGATGTTAAATTTTGGTTTCCAAACTAGTATTTGTTTCTATCATGATTTGAGGTTAGTTGGCGCCACCTAAAATTCGTTTTCCATGTTGAGCATACACAATGAGCCAGACGACAGAAATAATTATGACCATGTTAGAAATGAACAAATAAAAAAAAAAAAAAGAAATAAAAATATTTAGTTTAGGAAAACCTCTAACGCAAGACTTTTCTTTTAAACCTTTTAGAATTAATGCTGTTCGAGTTGAGAAGAAAACAAAACAAAACAAGCATGCAAATGTGAAAACTTGGACTATAATGCATGCAACTCGCCATTACTAGTCTTTCTTACTGTTTTATAAGGTTCTTAAGGTTTTGACTACAAAGAAAAACGTCTTTAAAAAAACAATTGAATAATGTATATTGGCAAGGTGAGGTGCTGAAATGAGCTATGGTCATTTTTTGCGAAAATGTGCAGGGTGAAGTTAACATAGCGGACATCGATATCGGCCCTTACAGGAAAATATGGAAAAGAATAAAAAAAAGTCACGCAAAATAGCAGTAGTATTCCACCTAACGTTTTCATATAAAAACCGTTGAAGATAGTTAGAGGGACGTTAAATACATAATCGCACTGCTATTGCTATTACTGTGGCTGGCTTAATGCTTAAAAATTTCACAAAAATTTGAGTAAATAAACCTCTTAAACACTGGTGTTTTTCCCCTATTCATGAAAAGTGTGCATGACTCGGCTTGTATCTGACAATTTTTTGGTCATCTTCCAACACTGTATTCGATTAAAGGACATTTCTTTTACCAAGGTCACCCGGCCAGCCCAGTAAATATAACCTTAATTAATCCCTAACAGGTCCTTTACACATTATATATGTAGCGGAAAAGAGCGAGCGAACAGAACTGGGCTCCCTGTTGCAGGTTCCAACTCCGGATAGAAAGTGTGACATTTCACATTGGTTCTTCGTGGTACGGTAACGTGAGCAACAAAATTTCTCGGATGAAAAGATCACCAATTTTCTTAGCTATGGGGCTCCGTTCGTGCGCTCTTCTCCGCGACTGTTATGTTTAAAAGACCTGTTAGGGATTAATTAAGGTTATATTTACTAGGCTGGCGAGCCAGAAAGTTCATCACGTGATTTACAAATGCAATAAGTTTATTACTTTCGGAAGGATTTTACTAAACCCGTGAAACAGTATGTAACAATTAGTGCCAAATAGTTATCACTAAACAGAAGAAAACAATGAAATTAGAGAGTAATTTTCGTCAGTAAAATCACTTTAACACTATTTTATCTATTAAACTGATTGTTTTCTTTTTTGTTTACTAGTAACTATTTGGACCTTTTTTAGATATTGTCGATACTGCTTCACGACGGCTAAGTTAAGTAAAAACACTAATTGCTTGTGTCAATCAAAAGTGAAAATGATATGCAAACAGTTCAAAACTCTTACTTAATAAAAGTACTGTTTTCATCGGAGAGATTTAAGCTTAAATGGCGAGAAATACAAAAATTTCAAAATTCAGTGTTAAAATTCCACCTCTCCACATAATTGCAGGGACATTGCATAAAATAAATTAAAGGAAAAATAACTCATGCACTTGGATTTTTATCTGGACAGTTATGCTTTGGAATACATAGGATATATATTTATACTTACTTCAAACTTTTAATCAGTACTCTTCTGAAGAGTGGACGTTTTGCAATTTGACAAAATTATGAACGTATGACTGGGGTTATGGGCTCCTCGTGCTCATGAATAATCCTCTATAAACCTTCGTTAATATTGCGTAACGTTTTTCAAAAAAGTTAGTTGCACAACTTAAATGAACGTATGTAATTTATTACCAAATAAACCAAGACTAACAAGTGCGATGAATAATTTTACCATGATGGAACTAAACAATTTAAAGAAAATAAACTGAAAATAACAAAACATGTTTATAGATTTCATGATATTATGAACCTTGAGGGATGCACAAGAGCAGGAAATTAATATTCATATGTTCCTGCCAGAACGGCGCCAACGGTTAAAGGGCCCTCGTGTTTAATAACGTTTTCACGAGCTCACGAGAGCTAATAAAAATCGAGCAAACCAACTGAAATATTATGTAGGACATTTCTTTAACAGCTGAGCCAACAGAACTTTTAAAAATCTACCTAGTTGTCAAGACACGCCCCTATAACTCCCACAGTAAACCAAACATTGAGACCTTTGGTTTTAAATCTTCGTTTTAAGATCAGAAAACCTGTAACTGAAAAAGGGTAAATTTGAGAAAGAACAACTGTATGCATGTCGTGGAACTTAGTTTTGGACCTTTGACTGCTTGTTGTTAACGGTGAGAGAATTCAAGTTTTTAGTTTGAAAAAGGGTAATTCTAAAATTATATATATTTTCAGCAGACGAAGTTTCATTAAACAATTACTGAGTTTGACCGAGGGTATCAGTTATAAGTCGCCTGAGGAATAATTCGAAAATTTTGCGAACTTAACATAAATATCTCCATATCAAGGCATAGATTTTCGCGAAATAGATTGGATTGACCAAAAAAAGGGAATATTTGTTTTACTCATCTCTGATTCTCAAAATATAAAGTTATAACTGGATAATTTCCGATGAAAAGTGAAGTTTTCCCTGATCCAAAAATAGGTCGAACATTTCCGACATTTTTAATGAGTGAGAGATGGAGTGTTTAGATAAGAGAGAAAAAAGACACGTTCGGATACTGTAAAAATGACTAAGACTGGTTCCATTTATTACTTCACTATCCTATTTGTTTATTCTTGCATTTAACTGTCAAGCGTCCAAACGTCTTTGCCATTTCTTTTAACCGATTTAAACTTAATGCTCTTCCCACTCGAGATAAATTAATTCAGGAACGTGAGTTGCCTTTCATTCAGATAAGATTCCATTGTTATCCAAATCAGGCGTCTTTGCATATTTTAACCAGCACATGGTCGATGTGCTAAGTCTGTTCGTGGAGCATGAAAGCAAATATTCGAGGATTTTTCAAAGACATTTAACAGGAATATGATGCCTCAATGATCACCAAAAACACGAGTGTTTCTGCGTTTAAGAAGACAGAGCAGAAAAAAAGAACTCTCTCATTTAACGTGGGATCACAATTTCGAGTTTGCTTCTACCTGTTTGCTTGTGTGGACACCGACTTCATCAACACCTACGAAAAGTCAAAGGGGAAGGTTTGAACCATTATCTTTAATCTTTTTTTGATTTTCTGACTTTTTAGGCATCTTTGATAATGTACGCATAATTCGTGAAGTAGAAAACTCCGGATGATGTGAAAGTCAGTTAAACCTCTGTTCTTTAAGAGTATTAAAAATCTGCGTTCATTCATGCAACCAGACATAAAACTACAATGGGTGTTTCGTTGAGTAGCGTGGTGCCCGAACATGTTTTTCCTTATCAATATCTCCCACCTCAAATGTCATTTACGGAATGCTATTCCGGTAAAATGATTGCGTCATACGTATTATACCGGCCCGGGATTGGCGTGTGGAAGAATTATTGCACACTCAGAAGAACGCTATTACGTTTCAGGTCTTTTAAATAAGTTCAATCGAATCATCTGAAAGAGCCTGATCAAAATTTCGGCAGTAAAACTGCGAATTTGCCATATTTCGGAGGTTGAACCACGACTTGTCGAGCGATAGAGTCGTATTTTTTGGTAGGATTTCTAATATTCCGGTAAAGCACGTGACAGCTCACTGATTAGCCACGTTCCAATTCTAGCAAGCAGTCTCATTGCGGTGTCTCGCTGTAAATTTGTTATAAAGGTACGTATCTTGTTCTATTAACACTTACTTAAACCTAGATCATCTATAAAGTTATCTTTGACTTGATCTTTTTCTATAAATAGCTCCTAACCGCTTTACTTTTCATTCATCTCGGAATACATGTCTTCTGTCATTCAGTTGATTTAGAACCCGCGTGGAATAAAACGCTTAAACCTTAAACATTTCCGTAGAAAATGTTAATGTTTTATTCGGTAAATATCTCTCAAACCAATCCGCTCAAGGCATTTAATTCTACTTCGTTGTAAGGAGTATGAAACAGATGAAAGCTGATTGAAAGTTGATGTTTGACTTCCTGGGACCTATTTAAGCCCTAGATTTGTATTGTACAATCATAATTTAAGCATAACCTTATATGTCAAGACATATAATAAGAAATATTTTGAGGTAGGATAGTTAAGTTTTATTTAAATATCTCAAGCTTCTTTAAAACTTTTCTTTCGATTTATGGGGCTAAATTATTTAATGGTTTAATGGTGTTTTATTTTATTACTATTTTGCTATTGACGGTTTAAATCTTCTACGGAAATGTACCTGAAATTTTAACTGTACCTGGGAAGTTGAACTAAAAATACCAAAAAACTGCCGGAGTGATATTTTTTTAATGACAGCTTCCTCAGGGGTAATGTAATTTCAGCTTTGGCCATGAATCAGTGGAATCTGAAAGGGAACATCCTCTTTCTTGCTTCACTTTTTTTCAACACCGATGTTGATAATATACATTTTAATACTACGTGTGCTGTGATGTGATTATATAGCCGTACATTGCAATTCATGAATAATTATGCGTTATAAATCTGTTTATTAAGGTCAACTGGCAGGTAGCATGATTTACTACTACCTTGAGCCTTACACTACAGCAGATTCACTGATTATTGTGTTCCCAATTAGCTGCAAAGCTAAAGACATTTACACTAAAATAAAGTTTTCATTCATGCTGAGGAAGTTGTCAGCGCTGATAGGGTACTACTAAAAAAATGTTGTTGTCCCCGTTTTAAGTCAAGTCGTAACTAAAATTCCAGCTAGCAGCATGGTCAATTTGAAACAGTGAAAAGATGTCAACAAAGTTGTCCCAAAGACAGTGTAGACATGTTTAATGTCATGTCTCAGGGGCCCCACTCACATATTTTAATGAGTCCGAAGGAGTTATGGTAAAATTTTTTTTTTTGTTGCGAAAACAACAGGGATTTTTTTGGGTACTAGCATTTTCATCATGGTCAATTTTTGAAAAACAGTGACATAAGATAGATTAATCATAAAATTTGCTGATGCAAAAACACTGTGGGATTTTTGACAAAAAAAGTAGTGTAGACAAATTCTGAAGTTGATTTTTGAAAAATGTCCTCTGTCGGACCCCCCCTCATTAAAATATGAGGCTAGTGGTCACAAACTTCCCTTCCCTGGCTTTTATGAGCATGATGCCCAGTTACTTTCATAGGAATCAAAACGAAAACAGGATCAGAACAAATTCCTACCCATTCAATTGCCTGCCTACTAATTAACAATTATTCCACGAGGGCTTGTTGGCTATGAGATGGTACAAAGCCAATGAGGGGCCTAGCGCCAATTTGGCTTTACTCATCTCATATCCAACATTTGAGCGAGTGGAAAAATAATATTATTTCATTTATTGTTTTATTCAAAACACCCACAAAATATCAAGAATTCTTCCCGACTTCATTTGTAAAAACAACTGATTTTCAGCTTGTTTTTAATTTTGAGCAGTCACATGCAGTTACCATTTATGGAGAGCACGGTATAATGGCTCATACCATGATGGCTAAGCCAATCAGAGCTCTAGAAACGAATTATCCTATGATTCAGTTTTTAATAATACCCATATACATGACAACGTGAAATTTTAGTGACTGCCCCAGGGTACACTAGTAAAGCACTAACAAGGATACCAGGCCTCTTCCCCTTCAGGGCCCACAGAGCGGATTTTCAAGGGGGGGGCGGGGGGGCGCTAATGCGAACGCGTAAGTGTGAGCAAACTATGGGGGTCAGGGGGCATGCTCTCCTGGGAAAATTTCAAATTTAAGTCTTCTGAAATGGCTATAAATGGATCTAAAACTGCCAATTGTAATATAAATTTGTAAATGTTACATCAGATCTTAAAACAACAAGTTACAACCTGGCCCCCACGTTAGACCAAAATTTAAATGAATAGACTTTGAAGCTAAACCCAACACATGATATCGATGAGCATCACTTGCACATTTTTAAGTCGGATTCTCTGAAGGTGCCAAAGTTGCCTTTCCAATTTTCATTATATAAGAGCTACAGACTCACTGGTAACAGCTGCAAGACAAAGTTTGTCTGTTCTCTGTTTGTGGGTGTTCAGTATCGTCAGATTTCTTAACCTTGTTTGTGTGGTAAGTGACAGATCTGAGTAACCAAAGTAAAAAAAATATTTTACCATCCGAGAAAGTGGGGAAGCCCCACCCCCCTCACAGTCCCTGCACTATGTGAAACGACGGGCATTAAAATTCAGACTGAGGGAATATTCACCCACTATATAAGTGGCCCTCTTCTCCTTTATCTAGTTGTAAAAAACACATGAAAGGCAGTAATTGCATCATGTAGTTGATGTCTTTAGATATAGTGGTCTTTAAGGTTTGTTAGAAACATATTAATGTATAATGCATTTTACCAAACCTTGACCTTTTTGTGTCAAAACAAGTTCCACCCCCAATTATGCTCCCCCCTTTTTCTGGCTCTTTATTTCACCAGAACCCTTAAGAAAATTGAGGACTTAACCTCTCTTTTATAGATAAAAACTTTCTGCACCCTTTTTGACAGTAGGGGAATCTACTTTGGCATATTTGTTTGCAAAATGGAAAAACTCCATTTTCTGGACAGTAGTGTAGTAACAGATAAATAAACAACAGGCTATGCTTTTGATTGCTTTCAAAGGTTATATGCATGAAATAATATTGACTACTCTTTAGCGTGTCAGTTCAATACCTGTCAACCTTTTGTTTTAAAAAAATTATTTTGGAAAAGTCAAAATGTTCTTGTAGTTCTTATGAATATTTACTTTTTACTACTTATATGTTTTTCTTTCTCAGAGTCTTTATAGAGCAGAACTGACATGATTTCTAACATCATACAGGATGTTCTCTCTGTTACCAAAAATTTCTCACACAATTCATGGATTATATTGTGACAAATGGAAAGTTATTATATTTTTATAACCAAAATACTGTATTTCTGGAAAAATTAGTGGTGATGTAATGACAGAATTAAGTTGCAAGAGCTAGGCCAGCCAGTGGGGCAAAATTATAATAAGTTAAGCACATGGTTTATCAGAACTCTTCATGATAAACCTTTTTTTTTCTCTGTTGTAGTTGTTTCTCAAATAATTCCATAAGACTTTAAATCTCCTCTGAGATAAAAATCTGCAATTCCAACGTCACTTAGAACTTCCAGGAGAATGACCTCGGTAATTTTGTCTCGTATGTTTGCACTTCAGCAGTTACTTTGAAAACCAATTTCCTTAGCATAACGTGAATGTGTTTTGAAATGAACTATCACATCAAAGAATGTCGCTGATTCATCGTTTTTTGTAATAGATGTGACATCATCTATAAACATGGATGCTGTTGTCGGTCGAGAAAACGCAGCAATTTACTGGTTTAGCTTGCATTTGGCCTGGTTTTGTACAATGTTCCATTGTCGATTTACAAGGCCTTTGCATTTTTGAATGGTTCATATTTTTTATTTTGTTTTTCACGATGTAGTTGTTTGTTTTCGAGCACGTGTTTTGCATCAAAACAACTGATAGTGAATGAAATACATTTCTGGGTGCGTTTCAAGAAATTCAATTTTGGTGGTCTAGCTATGACTTGGCTAAAAAAGACAAAAATCGAATAGTATCGTATGTAAAAAGATTTATGGTATGAAATTCAGGAAGCTATAAAAATTGCATGAGCTTCAATCAAGTTCGGCTTGTAGATCTCTAAAGTTTGTTATGCAGCTTACATTTGTTTACATCTTGCACGTTTTCACGCTTTTCACACATTCCGGTCCCCGAGGAATTGACGAAAACATACCGGAAATACCAAACGAAACCGTCATCTTAATATTTCGGTTTTTGATTGGTCAGGTTCAGGTCACATGATTAAGATTTCACCTTATTTGGCATTTAGCCATCACGTTTGGCAATTTTCCCGCGCAACCGACGACGATCTTGCATAAACAACAAAAATACAGAGTAATCAGTGTATGGTATCTCTGCTACGGAAATAGCAGCTAAATGTGGTTTATCTCTTCTTTTCAATCTTAGAACACGTTTTCCTCAAGAGGTCTTGGATATGGCAAGATTCAGAAGGAGTTTTATTGGGATTTTGCTCTGTTTATCGGCTTCTTTGGGATATTTTAAAACAATAGGTAAGGATGTTTCGCCTATGCGGGGCGCTTGTTTTGTCGAGTTGTGATTTTGTTAGTTGGGCAAAGAAGGGGTTTTAACAATCTCGATTTCCTTTTTTTCCCACATATTCACTGCACTTTTCTTTATTTTGTTGACTTTAATTCACTGTTTTGTTGTAGAGGTTTTGAGAACTGGGGAAAGAAATTTAAAGGAGAGAGTTTGATGTCAAAGCGTACCATATTCAAAACACATTGCCCGGAACACATCCTTAGTAATCTTGTCTTCATAGTATCTCAAAATCGCCCTGATTAACGTTTAAAACTACCAAAGTAACAAAATTAGTTTTCATAGTTCACTGTACCTAGATTTTAGCAAATCAAGAAGATTCGTTGCAGTCAATTCACTTGCGTGGTGTGCAGCTCTTCAATCTTGTTGTTCTAAATATGAAGCTTAAATAATCGACGACATTACATTTGATTTCAGGTTTTCAGTGCCACAAAGATCAGATTCCTTGTGGCAATATTACTTGCATCCCCCAAAATTGGCGTTGTGACGGTGATGCTGATTGCGCGGATGGTTCGGACGAACAAAACTGTCGTAAGTAGTATTTCCATTCCTTACTACTATGATGTGCGTACTGGTAACCCGTTTGTTTTGTGGTGCAACACATTGCGTTAAGCGTTCGTGTTTTATTTAATCTTTCTTCTTCCCATTAACTGCGTGTCGCTTTATTATTCGAAGTACCCCTCCTATGTTCAGCGTATATGTATAACACAGTAAATTTTACGACTTTTCGAAGCAAGCAAAAGAACGCAATTTATGTTGTACGGGACCATTCGCGAAACGACCGTCGTGTTCGTGAATAGCTCCGTCGTGGAAAAACCTAAATGACTGAAAATCGCTCTAAACAAATCTTTATTGGGAAAGAATATGGATCTAAGTGTTTTGGGATTGACCAAGGAAATAAAATTTAGACTTTAAGCTTTCGTGCTCACAGAGAACGAGATAAAACTCGAACAGTACGGATTTTCAAACAACATCAATGTTGAGTCTGTGATTTTGTTTGCCGTGGAATTCATAGGATTTTTTATTATGATCTCACTCGAAGTTTTCTGATTATTTTGAAAGAATTTGTGATGAATCTCGGATAGTGAAATTCGCCTGTAATTAAAGTAGGGAATTTTAAGTAATTTTTAGTTGTCTAAAACTAGCTTGTTTTTGTTCGTCATATTCGCCTGGTTATTTGCATACAAGACGTAAGCTTAGGCGGAACATCACGCATTTCTTGTTGTTCATTGGCTGGCATACTGAAAACACTGGTAATACTACGGCTATTTGTTTATTTTGCCTTCACCCAATGGGATCTATTTTCTCACGCGTAGTGTGGTTTTGTGCAAAACCCGGGACAAAAGCTTCACCGTCGTATTCGCTAGTAGCTTCCCGACGCAAATTTGCTTTGCGCGACGCATGTTTTCGCTTGATAATAGTTGTCAGGGAGACTAAAAGCGGTTGGAAATTGTTATAATAATAATGGAAAGATAAGTGCGAATGCTCCAAACTCCTTTATTTAAGACGTTTTTAAGTTAGGAAACTCGAGTTATTTGGAGTCTCACTAGACCAGAAGACGTTGTCTGGGAAATATAGACAGAAAAATCTGCTCTGGTTGTCAACTCCAGGCTGAAAAATTACAGTGAAGTTCATGTAAATTTGACAACATTTCAGTCTTCCCCTAAAGCGAATTGGAGTTTAAAGTAGCTTGATAATTATTTTTGTGCTTACCAGCAAAGTTGTGATTCTTTAATCACCAACTATATTGTTAAACCTGATTTTTACGCAAGTGTCGCCATGATATTACTCCTGTCTCAGGAAAGCGGGTACTGCATAGCTTAGAATTTAGTTTCTTTTTTGCAAGTAAAAACAAACCCATACAGGCACAGACTTAAACAAACATTATTGTTCTTTGATAAAACTGTTGTTACTCTTATAAGCCCCTTATGTTCTCACATGTTACGACAAGTATTTTTGTGGGCTATTCTTCTTTAATTTTTGGTGGATTCCATGTTAAGCTATCTGGGGTGAAAATTGAGGAAAAAGTACTTAACAATCATAAAATTGAATATTTGACTTTTTTTGACCTTGTGTTACCAAAGGTGTAGAGATGATCTCAGTGTGTTATCATATTTTTCAGCGGAGAAAAGTTGTGATCCACGTAATTTCTTCAGATGCAAAGTTTCTGGTCGCTGTATCCCAAAGAGATGGGTCTGTGATTCAGATGATGATTGTGGTGACAACTCTGATGAGAAGAATTGTTGTAAGTAAATAAAGTGAACTACTTTGACTTTCACTCTTAATAGTGCTTCAAGTCAAGACAGACAAAAGATTTGGACTTTTTATTCCTAACTGTTCATAATTTATATTCATCAAAACTTTCATTCTCGGTCAACTGGGTCAGTTTTATTGGCATTAAGAAGAAGACGAACCATAACTCCAAACACAGGAACATTTTGATTAAGTTTTTATGCTTACAGTGGAAGCTCTAGTAAGCAGACACACTCATGGGAGATGTAAGGGTTACATGGCCACTTGTGGGAACTTGCCCAATGACAAATAAACATTGGAAATGCAAAAAACCGTTTGGTACTGTTGTTCCGATAATGGTGCAATTCAGTAACATGAATAAAATAGGCCACCTTCAGGATGACGTCATTTGAGTACAATTACCAGAATCCATCTTGTTTATGCTTTCTTATTCAAATTTGCCAGTCCCGTTGAGGTGTAAGAAACAGTAGCCCTAATTTGCATAAGAAAAGAACAAACTGAAGAATTCTGGTAGTTGTAGTAATAAAAATAACGTCATCATGCAAGTTATTGTCCTATTCAAGTGGTGTTTTGAAGTGTAACCGGACAAATCTGAAATCTACAACTGCTAATTGCATTGATCAACTTTCAAATAATAAATTAATTGATGGAATCTTGGAGGTTACTCTTGACCTGGCATGACTGTGACGACAGCTCTGTATGCTGGACATGGTAGGTAACTTTTTTACAGTGCAACTTCTTGAACTGGGGCACTTTGAAGAAGATTATCCAATCACAACTTTTTTTGAAAACAAAAGATTCTCAAGTTTTTTGCAAATGAACCTGACTTTGAGAGCTGCTTCTATACCTGCCAACTCTCACGCCTTAGGCGTGAATCTCACGTCTGCGGGTTGAAAACTTCGATCTCACGCCGGCTCACGCTTGCGGGCCAATTTCTCACGCCTGATTGAAAATTGTGAGTTGTTGCCATCTTGCTTGACACAATTTCCAAAAATATGTTAACTCAGACCCATGTAAGGAACGAAAACCATGTGTAAAATGAATAAATGACAATACCTTCCTCGCGATCTCTGATTTTTGAAGTGAAAAGCACTGGGAGCGAGCTGGCATTTATATGCATCCTAAGACTGGGACTGAGAAATGCGAGGGCTGTTTCCGCTTTCGGCAGACTTCGGACGTCTTCGGAAGACTTCGGACTTCTTCGGGAATCTTCGGAAATGATCATGTGGTCTTCAAAAATCCCAGCACTCCCAGGATAAAAATCTCACGCTTATATCTCAGAAAAAGTTGGCAGGTATATGCTTCCTGCCAGGTCAGGTAAGTTCACACGGTTTTAAAGTTTTCAATGGTTGGATAGTTGAACCTTGAATTTTATTGATCCGTTTGCAAAAAAACTTGTGAATCTTTTGTTTTTAAAAAAAGGTCATGATTGGATAATCTTCTTACAAGTACCCCGGTTCGAGTAGTCGCACTGTAATTGTTCACATACATGTACAAATGTAAGCTTTTATTTCTTTTAATTTGTAGTTCAAAGAGAATGTACGTCAGCTGAGTTTGCGTGTAGTAATGGACAATGTCTTCCATTAAAATGGAAGTGTGATCGAGACAAAGATTGCCGTGATGGTGGTGATGAGGAAGGATGTGGTAAGGGTGTCGTGATAAACTTTTCACCAGGCGTATGAGAGGATGACTGAAACCTATTTCTAACAAAAAAAATTAAAACAGTGTCTGAAACTAAAATGTTCATCTGATTTTATAAAATTTTTAGTAAATTCAGAAAATGGTCAGTTAAAGAAAGATTCTTTGAAAATAAAATACATAGAAACATAAACACAGGTAGGAGCTTGAAAAATATCATATTTTGTGAACTTATTTATGTGCCTTGTAATCGTGTAAAAATTTGAAATAAAAATACCCCAAAATCAAATTATTCAAAGTGCAAAAGCAACAGTGAAAACAGTTAGGATACTTGATCATGAACATGTGATTTTATGCAATTCAATTTGTTTAAGCCATCCTCATTCTTAAAACAGTTAATAATATATAAAATGTGCTTTGTAAAAGGGATGAAGTTGCATGATTTGCTTGGAAATCCAAGTTTTCCAAAAAAACTGTTATAATACACATTAGTGGAAATATTCATTTTTTATCTCAGGTAATTTTTGTTTTTCTTTTGTTTTTGGGTATGGTAATGTATGCTAATGAAATTGAAACAAAGGAAAAATAAAAATTACCTGGGATAAAAAATTAACTACAACAGAAATATTCATATTTTACAGGACAGTCACTAAATTTGAGGGAGCGAAATGGGAAAATTAACCAGAGATATAGAGCGATTTTCACATGACGTTGAAATGAAAACGTGCGAACAAAACAGAAACAACAAATGAACACTTAAAGAGTGATTTGAGTGGTTTATCGAACTGACACAAGCGCATGTGGCTTTTGGTTGGTTAAGCGAACACTCGGGTGAAAAAACTTCAAGTCCGAGAAGTTCTAAAAATCAATCAATACCGTGCTTTGATGTTATACTGCAACAAGATTGGCCAGTTGAACAATGCAGCGTGCAAAGAAAGTAATGTCCCATAGCCTGTGGCTAGTGGATTTTGCTATCGGGCTAGTGAATTCTGTTGTTAACTTGCCCGATGGGCAAGTGATGTTTTTTGAGCAATTCGAATAACAGAAGAACTATGAAATCAATCCTGCTCGTCAAAAAGTGTCTGGGGCTAGTTGAAATGACGTCTGGGCTAGTAAATTCTAGCTTCATCTTGCCCCAATGGTGAGCTGTAAAATGATTTTCTTTGCACCCTGACATTGCCTTCTCTACATAAGGGTTTTCTTTGGCAGGAAAACAAAGAGTCCATGTTTTGATCTTTTCATCCATTGCCTTGGCTGATAAAACAAGAAATGAACACTTACCAAAATCATTTTTCAAAACTTACGAAGATCGCTCTTTCGTGTGTTTGCGTTGTGTAATTAGCATGTTTCTGCTAGTAAAGTAGCAAGACAAGTTAAAGACAGCTCTTATTTTCTTATTTTAGACTCTTGCTAAAAAAGCTACTATTGCGAGACGGATTTCCAGGCATAATCGTCACATAATTATGCAACATGTTTCTGTTTACGTTAATGTTGCAATCAGTATATTTTTGCATAAACTTAATTTACAAATAGTGCAAGCATGCTTCATGTGTAACTACCCAATTATAAATGTAATTTTTCTACCTTTGAAAATAGATTGAGTCTTGTGGTTTTAAAGTAGTTTTTGAAAGTGCTTGTTGTCTTAATTTTTTGCATAATAGATTGAAAAAAATTATTATTTGTATGAAAACTGACTTTTTGTTTTATGTTGTCTGAGTTGCAAGGTGTAAAAAAGTGATCTTCTTTCTCGACATATGTTGCTTTTTATCATGTTTAAGTTTTTGCTCAGGTAACATTGAAAAAACTTCATCTTGTAGTTAAATTACAATAATCTCTCTTTGATCTTTATTAGATAAAGCATAAAATCTTTAAATTTTAAACTTTAAATTGTTCCCTAATTACCTCTCTATGTCTGGTGTTTTTTTCTTGCATTAATGTGTTGTTTTCATTTTTGTTCTATTTCAACTATTCTCTGAACAAAAGGAACAATTTCTCCAGGTAATATCACTTGCAATCCAGACCAGTTTACATGTGCAAATGGCAAATGCATTTCTCGAGCATGGCGCTGTGATCATGAAGATGATTGTGGTGATAGATCAGATGAACGGAATTGCCGTAAGTTTGCTTGCCTAAAAATATTTATTTAGCCCAGTGCTCAGTGTGGGCAACATAGTATGTCTATGAAAAATTAAGATTTCCTAGTACCCCAAGAGCACAGCCCCGAGTTAACAACACGATCCAACTGAAACATCTGGGCCCAGTTGTTTAGAGTCTGATAAGTGCTAACCTGGGGTCAAATTTTAATACATTTAAATGCAATTTAAAGGAGTTAACAACTAAGAGTGCCTCAAGTGCCTGAGGTCAGCGGTCTTTGGCATGCGCATGCCTAGTAGCTGGCTACATCGATCAAGCGATTCATTGATGCATTTCAGTTTTCCTTCATGCTAGGTTCTGTCAGCCATTTTCTTCCGGGTTTCTTTTTCTCTTGTTCAGACACATTTTCTGGGATAGTTTTCTCCAATTCTTTGTAAAGTACATGATGAACAAATTGTGAACAAAGCGAATTTGCTTTTTTAACTTTTATATCTGATCTTGAAAGTCCCCCCCTCCCCCCCATCCCTGGGTTAGCTTAATCCAGCTTTGAACAATCCATCCCAGACTGTATAAATGCATTTTTAGTCACAAAAGTTTCCAAGATATTTTTGTTCAGAATAATGCAGTGTGTTGGTTATTCATTAGTGTGAACCATTTCAAAAATTCTTGGCTTGCAAGGTAAGTGATTCAAGTTGGCTCTAACCTTCTTTCTTAATATTTTTCAATAGCTAATAAGACATGTACCCCAGATCAGTTTACATGCAGAAACAAAAAATGCATTAAGAAGAATTGGACATGTGATGGTGACAATGACTGCGGTGACAGCTCCGATGAAGACGATTGTCCCGTTACAAGTCCTACTTGTAAAAGTTCAGAGAAACTCTGTGAGGATGGTCGCCAGTGTATCCATACCAGCTGGGTTTGTGATGGTGAAGCTGATTGTAACGATGGTTCTGATGAGAAAGGCTGCAACAGTAAGTACATCTTGTCTGTTTATAGTAGTGGTGTGTTAATCATCGAGTATGATCGACCATTGATCAAAATCTTTATGCATTTTGATAACCAATTATGGAAAATTTTGAATTTTCTCATGTCACTGGAAAAAATAAAATTTCCTGTTGGTAAATAAACAGAGTAAAACTTGTGTGTCTTTAAGGTTTTGAACACTAGGAGGGCAACTGGGTTTCACACTGAGGCAAATAATTATGGAAAGGCCCTTGTGCAGCGGGGGGGGGGGGTGGTCTTGCCAAGGTCTGGGGACATGCTTTGCTGGAAAATATTGAAATTCTACATTTGCAGAGATTTGTTTTCCTGCATTCTGAAGTTTGAGACAATCTCTTTCAACTGCCAAAAAAAGATAACTTTTCTACACAATTTAATCATGATTTGGATACCTGCTCTAAGATAAAAATAGATGGACTCCTTATAAAGAGATTTTCTGATTATAATCATTTGATGAATATTCAGGTAGGTCAATCTGATTCTTTCTGATGATCAACTATGACATCTTAGGAGATATCCAATGCTAGTATGCAGCATAGAACAGCAAGGGCTTCGCCCCTGATGAATATAGGGTGGAAAGTCTTTAGGAAATGTTCACCTTAAAACATGTGGTTGGTCTTGTTTTTTAACAGATTTCAATTGCAGTGCTAATCTTTTCACCTGTAACAATGGAAGATGTATAGACAATAGCAAGGTTTGCGATGGCAATGATGATTGCAACGATAGATCAGATGAGCTGAAATGCCGTAAGTGACGTGATATGTACCTATTGTTCAGTGTATATGTAAGGTGATGGTCACTGCAATTATTCTCCTTAACTGTACAGCACCATTAAATTGTTATGAAAGCTTGAGATTCACACAAAATGTTATTCCTTTTTCCCTGAAAATTTTCTGTACATTATGTGCCTTATTCTGTACAAAAGAAATCTTTTTACAGTTTATCTCGTCTTGAAAAAGGAAAATTTAACTGTAATATTAGTCTCAAAATCACATATCATTTTAATTTCCTGTATTATGCAGCTGATAAACCAGGTTCACCGTGCAAGGAAGGTGAATTCCAATGTGGTGGTTCTAAACAGTGTATTCCTGAGAGTAAAGTTTGTGATGCCCACAAAGATTGCACAAATGGTGAAGATGAACCCGCTTCTTGTGGTGAGTGTTGCTTAGATGCCCTGGGGGTGGGTTTGTTTCGCTAGGAACTAAAACCTTTTGCCTGAGGCATGTTTAGCTGCATTTCAAACCTATTCTGACTTTAGGCACCAAAATTCCCTATCCTATCCTATCCCATAAACCAGAAACTCCAGTTCTTCACACGAGTTTTCAATTTCATTTACTATAAAAGTGATACCAAGCTTTAAGTAAATCTAATAAAACAATAATATTGTCGATAATCCAATTGTAAAGAAAGGAAAGATGGCTATAAATTTGGAGAAAAAGAACCATGACTATTCATGAGGTCTTTATAAACAAAATTGGTAACGTTCACCCTGAGAATAACAGATACTATGACTCAAAATGGCTGGCAAAATTGTTTTGGGATGGCAACTCGGTGAATTCTTTTTGAACTGATAGCTTGAGCTATTCGAGCAGCTGACAGTTTTTTTGAAAGGTATAGCTCAAGGTTGTTCAAATGGCCGACAGTTCTGTCCAATGGATGCCTATTCCAATCAAACAGTTGATGAACGGCTATCCTTTCAAATTAACAGCAAACTTTAAGGAACATTTTCGCGTGAGGGGTCACACTTGTCTCTGTGTTTGTTTTTTAGGTTTTAATGAATGCTTGAATTACAATGGCCACTGTCAACAGATTTGTAATGACACCAAGACATCATACTTCTGCTCCTGTCTCCCAGGATATGAGGTAGACAAGGAAGACCCAAAAGGATGCCAAGGTAAGTGAACCCTTATTGTAGTACACTGCCAAGCAGCATAGCCTAAAATGTGTAATCAGAGACTTCAAGTGGAAGATTGTGCCTTTTTGGCAAGTTAGGCAGGAAAGGCTGGGGTATCAACCCTTGGTGAGGTTGTCATAGTTACCTCCCCTCCTCTCAGTTCTAAAAAAACTCTTAAATTCTAGCTGTCCTTTAGGCAAGCATCTCTATGTTTTGCTCTCCCAGGGCAACCACCTGCTTGTCTGAGCATGTGATTTAGTTGGAGGATGACTTGCCCAAGCTTACTTGCCATTGGGCAAGTAAGATTCAACAGTTACTTGCCAAGCAAGAAAAACTACTTGTCGACAGGACAGGAATTTTTTTAAGCCTTTCCTATCCTTCTGCTTTTCCTTCATTTAAAGTAAAAAATGTGTGTGTCTCCACAGATGTTAATGAGTGCAAAATACCTGGAATATGTAGTCAAGTTTGTTACAACACTAAAGGGAGTTTTAAATGCATTTGCCGACTTGGCTATAACTTGGAACCAGACCGCCGCAGTTGCAAAGCCATTGGTAAGTACACAGCTATTATCTTTTCATTAGGGAGCCAAACTCAACTTTATGTGTGAAGAAACATTTTTTGCCAGCAACATTATGATAAGAAATTTATTTTTGAAAGGTCTCATTGAAGGCTTTCAGCAATTAAGGGCGCTTTCCATTTGTCAGAACTGACCGGCCACACCATTTCCGTCGAAATGATAATTTTTCTTTTAATAACAACTATCCTGCCAGATCAGTCAAATCCTAAATAGTATGCATGAAGGAGAACATTTTTCAGCAAAAACCTTGTGGAAATAGCCGATTTCATTTGCTTTGTGACTGATCCAGCGGGCCAGTTCTGACAAATGGAAAGCGCCCTAAGATAACTACATTAAGTGACTTCCACATAAGAAACTATCATTCCAAAACACCAACATCAGTGTGTCCAGTCAAAGCAGTATGCACCTTTGATTTCCAGTTATGGAATTCTGGCTGGTTTGTGGGAAGAAATAATTTCTTAGATTGTCCTACATCAGGATTACATTACAGAGCCAATTCGGCTAATTATGTTTCACGTTGTTTCATGTATGTTTCCATTTGTAGCAGTTTCAAAAATGTTTTTGTTTTCCTCAGGCGGTGATGGGTTTCTCATCTTTGCAAACCGTCATGACATTCGACACCTGGCATTTGACTCGTCATACTATGTAGAATTGATACCAGACCAAAAGGGTGCAGTAGCTCTGGATTTTGACTTCAACAGTGGGTATATATTCTGGACTGATGTCATTGAGGAAGAGATAAGACGAGCAAAAATGGAAGAAAACCCAACAGTGGAGGTCGTTGCCAACATCAGTGTAGATACCCCAGATGGGATTGCTGTTGATTGGATTAACAAGAAGTTGTACTGGACAGATACCGGCAATGATATGATTGAGGTGGCTGACTTTGATGGTACCAACCGGCTTCAATTAATTAAAACCGGACTGCAGGAGCCAAGGGCTATTGTGGTGCATCCCTTCATTGGGTATGTTGAAGAGTACTCCCTTATAAACATATTGAAATTCACATTCCGTCGTAAGTCTAACACGGTAAATCCTCTATTAAGCCCTTGGGGTTGGGGGCTTTAAAGAGAGGTGGGAGTGACAGACTTAGGTGTTGTACAAGTGACTATCAACAGTATTAAGTCGCTTGTGGGAGCCTCCACAGAGAACTAGAGCGTATAGCTGAAAAGGTTAAGCGCATGAAGTTGTAGGTCATGTGACCAAAGACCAAAGACAACATGAACTTCCAGCCTCTCGCCTTGAATAAACCATAACTGATCAGTCTACGTAAATTGTTTGTGAAGAGTAAGGATGGAGGTGGGGGGGGGCTAATAGAGAGAGGGGGCTGATTAACTTTCCTCCTCTAAAAAAAGGGGTGGCTTAATAGAGGATTTACAGTAATGAAATTTTTTCCCTTTGTCTTAGTTACATGTACTGGTCAGACTGGGGTGCAACGCCCAAAATAGAACGATGTGGACTGAATGGTGATCTACAGACGAGAGAGGTGATCATCAATACAAGCATTTTGTGGCCAAATGCACTGACCATAGACTACACTATCGACAGAATCTGGTGGGCAGATGCCAAGATGCACACCATAGAGTCTGCAGATTTCCTGGGGAGAGATCGTCGTGTTATCTTAAGAGAGTCCATCAATCATCCATTTGCCGTAACGTTATTTCAGAACTACATGTATTGGACCGACTGGGAGCATGGTCATGGCTCAATTAACAGGGCTAACAAGTTCAATGGCAAGGAGCGAGTGGTAATGCAAGAAAGCTTGTACGACCCCATGGACATTCATGTTTTTCACAAGCAGCGTCAACCTATAGGTCAGTTCATAACAATTGCCATGTTTTCACCAAAACTTGTTTAAAAATGCAAGTTACATATTATAACCTGCTTTTTGTGACACTAACATTAGCATCAAAGCATTATTTGTGGTACTAATAAATTGCAGTACAGCTGTATTTGTTTCTCACCATTTACCAGGTGAAATTTCAGTTTCTTCTGAAATTTTGATTTTTTTTCTTGGGATTGAAAGGCTTTACAGCATGATCTAAAGTTGTCTGGGACAGCACTGCTTAATACTGAACCTGATTAACTCTATTTGTTTTGAATAACAGGAGAAAATCCATGCCGTGTGGCAGAGCATTATGGAGGTTGCAGTCACATCTGTCTCTTGGCACCAAAACCCTTTTACCCAGATCAGTTTTCTTGTCATTGCCCCCCAGGCATCAATCTCCTTTATGATTCCAAGACCTGCAACACAACAGGTATTTACTGGTACTTTTTGACACTCAGCCAGGACATTAAGGCTGGCTTTGTTTATATTCATTCTTTGTCTTCACGATGAAGCTTCTCTCCGTGTGTACTTTAGTTTTATCGTTTTCTCGTGTCAAAGGTGAAGGTAGCAAGTAGTGAATTAACTAATATGTATCTGCCAATCTTAATTTTAAGCTTTATCCTCTAACAAATTGCAGTGGATGAGTTCCATGTTTGACATTCAACTAGCTGCTTATTCTAACCTTACTCTATTCTTGAAACTACCATGTAAGACCAATTCATATTGTTGGTCTAATCAGCAGAAAATTTCAATTTCTTGCAGTGTAGAATTTTTAGTTTGTCTGATGTTTGTGATTAACAGTTGCTGTGTACTTACCACAGCTACTGGGTTGTCTCTTGTGCTGTGCTTGGGAATTTTACATGTACACTGTAGTATCTGATATACAGTACTAGTGTAGCTGCTCGCTACTATTGGGTGCAAAAAAGGCCTTGTAGTTTCAGAAAGTAAGCTTAACAACCCTTATCAGACCTTCTCGCAATTTTTCATATTAGGACTTTGGCATTCCCCAGACAATAGGCTGACCAGAGTTGCATATTAATCAGTGCTTTCACACCTGTGCAATATACAGTGTGATAAGTAATTTTGTTTGCATTTTAGCATGTCTAAGATAGAAAAGCGACAAAACTGAAAGGCTGTAAAATATGATGTTTGTTTTAAAAGGAGTCAGTAATTATTTCTGAATATTCTACTTGAGCACCAAAGTATTTAAATGCATATGCCAAGTTGCCATGTTTTTAGTAAGGTACACGTGTGGAACCTAAATGTGCTATTTAAGACTTCTATGTGCTGGAAAAATTATTCTGGCAGAATGTTTGAATTTTATGTTTGTGTCATGCAAATTAGAGAATTAGTTTTCAATTGCTGTCCAGCTGTTTGCATCCTGCTGTGGTTGTTGTATCCAGGAAGTTAGTCTTAGCTTTCTATCCTAGACCATATTATGGTGAGAGTTTTTGTCACTTGAACTTAAAATAGGTGGACAAAATCCTTTTGTGTCATCATTCAAATGAAACCTCTTAGTCAGAACTTGTGCATATCGCTACATTTTGGGAGGATTTTGGTGAAAGAACTTGGCTCTTTTGCATTACTTTTTTTTCACTTTGTCCTCTTCCAGAGTGAAAGGATCAACAGTTGTTCAACTAACTATAAACCTGTCAGTTGTAACAGAGCAATTACTGTTTAATTTTTGTTTTTCTGTGAATTTCATGTCTAATAATTATGTTGACTTGTGACAACATAAAAAAAAATTACAAAATTTTCCATTGTAAAAGGAGCACTTGTTTAACAAAGCACACCTGTTTGACTCCTACTCGTCTCCAGGAAGTTCTCTCTTGTGTTTCACCTTAATTTTAGTAGAATTTTTAGATCCTGAGGATTGAAATTTCTTACATGTATATTTAATATTGCTTGTATCTGAATATGTTATGTGCTGAATTTTTAAGAAAGAAATTATAACAAGTTACCATCAATTGATTCGGATGTGTTTCTGTGCTTCCTTCATAGATGCCTTTAAATGCAAGGATAATTTTTGCTTAAATGGTGGAACTTGTAAACCTGGCAAAGAAAACGTGAAACTTCCATCTTGCATGTGAGTTGAAATGTTAATCCCTTTAAATTTCACAGAGTTCTAATAATGTGGTTAAAAGTGTCCCTCTTTTGTAGAAATACATGCACTCAACTGTGACATGTACTTAGCTGAAATCAACATGGTTGTTAGTATGTTGTTGGGGACTGTTTATTCAAAGGGTTTCATGGACAATTTTCTGAAATGTGGGGAGTTAGAAAGTTATGGGTTAGAAGAGACAATGGCATCTCTTCTCCTAAGCCCGGTTCCTGAAAGGCTGATCAGTGCAAATACGGGATTAAAATTTTGTTCCATTTTTGTATTTTACCGTCCTATGCATTGCTTAGAGTAACATTTTGTGCTATCATTACTGCATCTCGGAGAAAAGGCTCAACAATATTAATTAAGCTCAAGTTGCATGTTCTTAGATAAGAAAACCTTACCCTGTGCATAAAATTTAGCTTTATCCTGGGTTAAAAGTAACCATCTTTTGAGGAACTGAGCCCTGTTTGCCATCCTGTTTTAGCTCATCGGTATTAAATAAAATCCAATGTATACATGTTGCAGTTGTCCTCCAGGCATTAAAGGACGTCGCTGCGGAATGACACCACATCCGTTCACAACAACCACCACACCATCAGTTCAGAAAACACCTCAGGTGTTGGCCAGACAAGAGGAGGAGGATGTTGGTGAGTTAAACATAGAATTAGTATAGTATTGTAATGTTCTACAGTAAAATCACGAGAATTATTGATGTTTGCAATGTCTAACTCTTTAGACAAGAAAAGAAGAGATGTGTGATGGGTTTAACCTTGTACAGTGTATTAGGTTCCTTTAAACCATTTGGAACACGAGAATGAATTTAAACAACAAAATTACATTGATGTTTGCTAAAGAAATATGCCGGTTGCACTGACAATTCAGTCTCTGTATATGGCTATGTCGAGGAAGATTTTCAGAAAAAGTGCATGCTACAATCCCGAAAGGTATTGTGGGTGGTTTTGCGTTCACTCAAGTTCTTCAAGGAAATTTGAACGAATGGTAGGAGAGACCATAGACATATGTTTGTGAGTGCTAAAGGAAAGCAGTAAAAGGAGGATCAACAGCTACAGTGTATTGATCATATCCCATATTACCTTTCAGGATAGTTGCATATACTTTTTTTGACAACTTTTCTCTCAAAATAGCAGTGTTTCATTTTAACTGTAGAAGTACACACAATTTCCAAACCTCTTTGGGCTGGTTATAACTGATAATCAAGAGGGCTGAGAAGAGTTCAAGAAATATTACTTGCTGATTGCCGGGGAGGGGAGGTTTTGGTTTGAGAAGTTGAGGGTTGCAAAAATTTGAAGTCTACTGTACAGCGATTGGACAAACCCTTTTATAGCGGGGGTTTAAGGGGGGATAATGATGGAATAAAGTATAAATGAGATTGAGTGGTTGACAACGGAACTGATTTTCTTTCCTTTACATACTGATAGATCTTATTGAGTTTTCTCTCTTTGTTTCCTTAGGCATAACAATAGGTGTTTCCATAGCTGTTGTGATTCTCATTATAGCTATTGGTGTTGTTGTTGGATGGCTAGTGTATAGAAGGATACAAAGAAAGTAAGTATTTTGGATATGAAGTCAATCTGCAGTTGCCAGAAACGTATTAAACTCCTTAATGATGCACTGTTAGGGTTAAATTCTGACAAGCGACATGACCTTCAAACAGCAACATGAGACATGAAATGGCAACAAAACTGCAACAGTGACTAGGGAAATCACAATTACAATAGTAAAATACCGACACCCACATGGCCTTCTCTTCAATTGAATAAAGGAAGGCTTTTAAAATTCAGATTAGGGTCATATATACCCCCCTCCACCCTCCCCCCCCCTTAAAGAGGACCTCCTTAATCTGTTGGTGACTTGCTAAAAGCTGTGATGCATTTGTTTTGCAGCAATCGCAAATCAATGAACTTTGATAACCCTGTGTACAAGAAGACAACAGAGTCAAATTCAAGTAGCTCACTGGATAGAATAAATATACATTTTGGTGGATACTCAAATGGTAAAAGTCACAAACAGTCATTACTGGTAAGTAATATAATAATAATATCAATAATATAGTAATATAAATAATTTTTGCACTCTGTGGATCATTGATAAACATCTTGAAGCAACTCTTCATTGGACTGGTCATGCACATTAAAATAATAATCAGCTGTCACAGAAATTGAATAAATTGGGGGTGAAAAATTGATTATTAAAGATAACATGTAACACATTGCATTCTCTTCCTGGCTGTTACAGCAAGGCAGTTGTGGAGGTTTTGGAAAATGTTACCCCAGATGTAGTAAAACAAACCATGATGCCTTTTACGAGTATTGTTTGAAATTTTGCTTTGAAATAGAGAAATCCACTTACATGGCTAAAACCGTGGTTAGGTAGAGTGTAGTGATTTAAGCTTCAAAAGGTCAATGAAAAAATGGGTTTTTTGATTTGGTAAATTTGGTAATTTGGTTATGATATGATGCTTTCCTTAAAAAATATTTTCAACTGTTTGGTAGTAGTATAAGAGTAGAATAAAAAGTCGATTGATTGCTTGCTTTTCATTTCACTAAAAAATTCTTTGTGTTGTTTTTTTAGGCTGCTTTCAGAAATGAAGTTGAAGTGAGCAATTGCTAGCATTTTTAACTTATACCCTAACAGAAGAGGTACCATCATACAAGAAACTACCTTTTTGTCTATATTTTACTGTTTTGTCAAAGACTGGTAAATCCATTTTTCTACCTGCAGAAGAGATCACTCCATCACATAACCACTGCACTACCACCATAGAGTCCAAATTTGATCTAGTTGCATTTTCTCCTTTCTGTTCTTTATGCATTTCTTTTGGCATTCCTAGGAGAACTTGTTTGAAAATCAAGATGTAGCTCATCTTTCCTTTTCCTGGCTCTCCTTATAAAATCATTAGGGAAATCACATGCTCAGGTAATTATTTTAAGGCTTTGAGTAATGAGATTGTCGAAATCAGTATTTTTATGATAGTTTTTAAATACTCTGATTGCAATTGAATTTGCCTTTCCTGTGAAGTACAGAGTTTGCATTTTAAATAAGAGAGTGCTAGGATCTCTACTGCAGCGTAGCTTATCAACAAGCCTGATGTGATTTGAACTTCCACAGAGATGGGGTTTGATAAAACTTTTTCATGTGTGAATTACAACACTGGTAAATTACACTTGTAAAAATTTTATCAAAATGACCCTTGTTCCTTTCTGGTTGTTGAACTTTAAAATAACTCCACTTGTAACCAACAAAGTAATGGACCTCTTCTGTCAGGGTATATATGTCACATAGGTTATCAAATTTTAAGGAAATATATAAATATACTATTGCTAATAAGTAGCTATAAAGAAGACCATCCTGGTGATGTTGTGCTTCAAATACAGATGTACAGCTAGTAATTGTTATTTAATTGTAGATCTACAGTTCTCTCTGTTACTTGTTTGTATGGAACTTGGAAGCTTGTAGTGTCGGGTTCTCTCAAAGTGTGGCAAGCTCATTTGCAAATAATCGAAGTGTAAATGAGGGGGAATTGAAATAATGTTTTCTCTTTCTAACTGAGGGCTGTTTCATGCATTCGTTATTGGCTGAGTTTTTATTCTCTCGTCTCTCTTTTTTTGTTCTATGACCCTTCCAAGCAAGCTTTACAATGTTCTTAAGACACCTCTTTTAAGTGTTCCATGTTCATTGCGTTTCAAGAATGGATTTCAAACAGGCAAACAATAGGAAAGAACTATTCAGCTGAACCAATCTCCAGATAAATGTGTGCTAATATCAAAAATCTTGCTTCCTTCATTATTTCATCCAGTCTACAATTTTGTGCAGTCTAGTAATGATTTCATTTTTTCGACATCACAGTTTGAAACAATGTCAAGGTCTCTTGGTCACATTTTTCAGAATATTTGTGAAATTCTTGTAGTCACAGTTAAAACAAAAGCTTTACTCAATCAATTTTGACTGGCACTTTACGGTCAAGCCAGGTCAAGCATACCCCGCAATATGCCATGAATGAATTCATCATTCGAAAGTTTGAATCCTTGGTGCATTGACGCAACCAGTATCAAATTCAAATATACATTCCTGCATTCGTGATTAGCAGTGAATTTTTACAATAACATCTCTGTATTCGTTCAGATTCAAATATCTTTCAATGGTCAAAATTGCTTTGAAGACATTCACAACAAATTTAAGGAAACTGAGCCAGTAGAAATTTCGTAACTTCCTCACCTGTGAATGAACTGCTCATTCATTCACTGCATGCAGGAATCCAGAGATGAATCTAAAATATACAACTACCAACAGATTCAACTTTCGAATAATAACTTCATTGATGGAATCTTGCGGTTTGCGCTTGGCCTGCCTTGACTGTAATTTGCTGATCGTGTGCTGTCTATTTCTATCCTATAGCAAGAAGTCTTTTCCAGTGATACTGAATAGCTTAGTAGAGGATAAACCTCGTTGTGAAAATTATATCAGCATGTCCTTGAACATTTTTTATCTAGCTTGATATTTTGCTCACCTTGTCTGGATTTTGGTTAATTGATCCCTTAGGCCATCCCCATAAAATGGTTAGTTTTCCATTGCCTTCCCTTTTGTGTAGGCAAGTCTGTTGCCTGGGCGAAAAAAAAAAAAAACAAGGAAGAAGAAAATTAACCAAGGGAGGTTGTGTCCAGGAAAATCCTGGATACTAAGAAGGCAGGGTTTTACATGGTTTTTCGCCTGCCGTGTTTTTCTAATCTTTCGATGCAAAATTACATAGACAGTTTATCAATAAAGTTTTAGTCGGGTGATGGAAAACAAAACATCCTATGGTGATAACCTCAGAAATCCTTCCTTAAAAGTAATTTTACTTTGCACTTATTTTGCCAAATATTGCATTTTCTGCATGAAAGAATAATTTGCTGAGAAACAGGAAATGCTCAGCTGTACGAAGGTTGTAGGAGTTTGTATGGTTTATGTATACACATTTAAAATTTTGTAAATAATGTCGTCTTGCCAACCAAGAGATTCTATAACTTCTTATCCTAACAGAATCATGATTATAATATGATATTTTGATGGTTGGTGACTAAAGAAGCAGAATATTATTAAATCTGTTGAGTTTAATGTTTACGGAAGGTTGTAATGTATTTATTAAATGTGTCTTAATATGGTTTGTAAGCGAGCATATTTTTGTTTAATGTGCGGATATTTTTCAAAAAAAACCAAAATTCAACAAATTTCGGTCTTTTAAGTGCATAAATGAAAATTGTGCCAAACTGTAAATATGTAAATAAAAAATCTATAGAATATATGATTAAGTTAAAATTTGAATGCAATTGGATATTTTGGTAAGAAAATATTGTGATTGGTTAGCAATTCTCCTACGTTACATAATTTTTTGGAGAATACTGTCTTGATGTTGCAATGTGCAGTGAAGTATTATTGCAGTTGGAATTATGTGGTATAGACAATGTGTGAAAGCTGGAAAATTTTGTAAGTTTTCGTATCGCAGCCTTTGACATGAAGATAAAGAGGTACCACTTCATTTTAATGCTTAATTACTTAATTCAGTTTTGTCTTTTTTGAAGGACATTCAATGGTTATGGTACTTTCCAGATCTCCTCAAACTTACATTAGCGATATCTAGGTTCTTAAATGTCTATCGTTTATTCTGTTCTTTGTTTAAACTAAAGTTTTGCTCTTCAAAGCACATGTCTTGTTCTTTATTATTTTTGTAGGCTTTTCTGTGGAGTGCTTAAGTATTCAGTTAATGTTTTGTTCGTTGGTCATACCTAACGCCGTTCTTATGTTTCTTATACTTACAGTTAGTTACTTATTATTTGCTAAGAATTAACAAAGTGCTACAGAGAGGTGATCTTTCCATATGGTTATGGAGAAATTTAAAAACTATTGTCCACTTGATACTTAGGATTGTGCGTTGATCTATTTGTGTACTTCCAAAGAACGCTTTAATTACTCGAATTTAGGCGAGTTGGGAATTTTGTAGTGCGATCCCCTTCTTCACCCACTAAAAATGTAAACGCAGCACATGCTTTGTTACCCGTAGAAGTTAAAAAATGCAGAAAATTAGTTACCGTTGCGGAAACCTCGATTGTACAGTAGTTGTAAATAGAGATCTTTGTACTTGAACAAAAATCCAATAAAAGAAAATGGTATTTATGCAAATGATAAACTGAGTTGAACAAGTTCATTCCCAGATGAGATCTGGTTTTAATTAGTAAAAGCAGTGCGATCACTATTCCACCCAATGGTTAAAACAAGAAGTCCAACACCGCATCTCGAAATTTCCATCCCCTTTGAATTCCCAGCCTAAACCCACGGGGGCTTCCCAATAACGTTTTAAACGGGGAGGCTCCAGCCCGAGGTCCAACCCCTTACCCTCCTGTCAAAAAATGGTGTACGCCACTTGCACATCTCCCATGATGCACCTTATTTACCCGCCGCCCCCCCACCAAATTTTGCACAACTTTTGTTTTTTCATTTCTCCTGGGTATTACAGCTGACCCAAGAGAAATTGAAAACGATGCTTACGTAAAATTTTGAGGGGCAAATAAAGTGCATTATGGCAGATGTGCAAGTGGCGTATACCATTTTTAACAGGAGGGTACCCGCTTTCGAATACACTCTATTGACAAATTGCACCCCTTTCAAATACCTAGTCTACAAATTTTCATCCCTTGTAACTGCCGTAAATTCACCGTCTTTTTATTATGAATAAAGTTCCTGCCCACGACGTTTTCTGGTCTCTTTCACATCTCTGAAATGTGTCTGTTAGCCTTTTGGTCCTTTTAAGGAAATAACAGATTTCCATACCCTTTCATATACTTCAACTACCGAACCCCTACTCTTTCATATACCTGAAGCCTGGAAAATACAAGAAATAAGACAAGATGTCGGACATCAAATCGGACAAGAAATTGGACGAAAAAAATCAGACAAGAAATCGGACACCAAAACGAACTTCACATTGGACAAAAAATCGGACGAGACAGCAGACAACAAATTGGACTAAAAAACGGACCAAAAGTCGGATATGAAATCGGATAAAGCAAAAAAAAGAAGAACAAGAAATTGAACAAAAATTACCCTGACCTATCTAAGAAGATCTAAGGGCGTCTGCTCGCTGGGTAAACAAAAATCGGACATGAAATTGCACAAGAAATAAACCAAAAAAAATCGGACAAAAAAATCGGACATGAAATCGACAAGAAATCGGGCAAAACAACGGACATGAGATCGGACGAAAAATCGAACAAACAATCGGACAAGAAATCGGAAACCACATCGGGCATCAAATCGCACAAGAAAATTGGACAAAAAAACGGACAAAAAATCGGACAAGAAATAGGACATGAAATCGGATAAAACAAACAAAAAAGAACGAACAAGAAATTGGATAAAAACAAGGGAACAGGAAATCCAACAAAAAAATCGGACATGAAATCTGACATAAAATCGAACAAAAATCGGACATGAAATCGAACAAGAAATAGGACAAGAAATCGGACATCAAATAGGACAAGAAATCCGACAAAAAAAATCGGACAAGAAATCGGATAAAAAATCGGACAAGAACTCGGACAAAAAAATCGGATATCAAATCGGACAAGAAATTGGACAAAAAAAGGACAGAAAATCAGACAAAAAATCGGACATGAAATCGGATAAAACAAACTTAAGAAAAAACGAACAATATATGCGACAAAAAAATTGGACATGAAATCGAACAAAAAAATTGGACATGAAATCGGACAAGAAATCGAACAAAAAAAATCGGACATAAACGGGGCGAAATCGGACAAACGATCGGACAAGAAATCGAACATGAAATCGGATAAAACAAAAAAAAAAACGAACAAGAAGTCGGACAAAAAAATGGGACAGGAAATCCGACAAAAAATCGGACATGAAATCAGACTTGAAATTGAACAAGAAATAGGACAAGAGCTCGGACAAAAAACTCGGACACCAAATCGGACGGAAATTGGACAAAAAAAACGGACAAAAAATCAGACAAAAAATCGGACATGAAATCAGATAAAACAAAAAAAAACGAACAAGAAATCCGACAAAAAAATCGGAGAAAAAAATCTGGCATGAAATAGGACAAAAAATTGGGCATGAAATCGGACAAGAAATCGAACAAAAAAAATCGCACATAAACGGGACGAAAATCGGACAAAAAATCAGACAAGAAATCGAACATGAAATTGGATAAAACAAAAAAAGAAAAACAAGAAATCGGACAAAACAAGGGGACAGGAAATCCGACAAAAAATCGGACATGAAATCGGACACCAAATCGGACATCGAATCGGACAAGAAAGTGGACAACAAAAGGACAAAAAATCGGACATTAAATCCGATAAAACAAAAAAATCGGACGAAAAAATCAGACATAAAATCGGACAAAAATCCGACATGAAATCGGACAAAGAAAACGGACATGAGGTCGGACTAAAAATCAGACATGAAATCGGACATGAAATCGGACAAGAAATCGGACGCAAAATTTTCCCCGCTATTGGAGCATGGAACAGGCTCCGTTATATAATAAATGGCGCGTTAAGACTCCGGGGAACCCAATAATGTTTGCGAACTGTAATAGTAAAAATACCTCTGAAACTGGCTTATATATTCATTGATTTTGGGCAGAGGCGTTCTGAGAGGTCGTCGAGGCATGTAACAACAGAGGAAAAAATATTTACCCCGACGTAACTAGTCCCCGAAGGCACCACGAGCTTTACACCCGTTCCCAGGGTACCATCCTGGAACGCCTGGAACTTTTTTCACAAGGGCAGAAATTCTCGTGTGTGGATGAGTTTATAAAACGCTGAAATGGCTGTGATCGGCTGCTGTGAAAATGGGCTTCTTGTCGATCACCAAAGAAGTATTTCTGAGTCAGTTTCGGAGTTGTCCTTGTGCTGCAAAGACAGTTTATTCGCTTTGTTTGAACCTTACTTTCGATCTTCAGTTACAAACAGTGGTACGCGTAAACGAAAGGTAAGCTTGCAACACTGACTGAGTTAGCTTGATTGATTCTTTATGGAACGGCGATTGCCAGCTTAGATTCTCACATGATCTGTATGCTGCCTCAAGAGTGAACTTTTAGCTAGCTCATCAGAGACTTTCAAAGGACTAGCTAGATAGGCACAGGTAGCCCAAATGCAAGATGTGTAAGCGGTTTTATTCACATACGTGACTGCTTATCAATTCTCATAGAAACAAACGAAATTTATATAGAAAGGCATGTAGCCTGAAAACGTACAACAGTTAGAAAAACATGTCACTGAGAGGATGAGAAAAGTATAGTGATGCTCAAAATAAGGCACTGAATACAAGGTAAAAACAATGCTATCTAAGTTAGGGTTACGTTCTTGTTTTTCTCTACTTAATCAAATGTATACCGGCCAAGATCCTATACTTACTATCACCCCATACCTTTCCTATATTTTTATTTTATTACCCCTTATTGCATTGTTGTAACTCCACTGAAAACCTTTCACAGTCTCCAATGCAGGCCTTCTTTGACCGGACGTGTCTCATGTTCCAAGTCAATAATTAAATTAGTGTTTTTCTTCCCCTCTCTGTAAACCCAGCGAAAAAAATCCCTGAAAGTTAATCCAGTTGAGGAGAAGGAGGACACAGAAGCTCTTCTTTACCACCAGAAGGTACTTAAACACATTTTTTTCGTACCTGTATTTTTCTAATTTATTTATTTATCATCAGCATAATTTTCTATACTGGAACCAAACTTGTGAATTATGCATCAGTCAATTCCACCTGTGCCCAGCCCCAACCCCCCCTCCCCCACCGGTTGTCAGTCCCGGGGGTGGGGCATTTGCAAATTTTGCACTGCTGGCTGGGCACAGTTGGAATTGACTGATGTATTAATCCTAAAGGCAGAGTTTCACCTCAGTCAGTTATTGAACAACTGCATTGCAATGAGGAAATTGGGTGCCTGAGATATCCAGGAGCTTCCACCATAGAGAGTAGAAGTCATTACGTCACATTGCCATGGTAGCAGAATTTCTGGATGGCAACAAACCATAAACGTCTCTTAAAAATTGAAAACTCACACCAGTTCATACTTCAAAATCCTATTGAGTTTCATTGAATTTGTCAAATGTTTGCAAAAATTTTCTGGAGTTGAATCCGAAAGGACTGTATCAAAGTTTAGTGAAAGAAAAAGAACATTTTTTGTGTTTTGTTCACCTTCTCCATGAAGCCAGCACTTGAAATAAGGTAGTTTCATGTCGCAATAATTGTACTACAATAGCTATAAAGAAATGTACCAAATATCGTGATGCAAGTCCAAAGTTGTTGCATTGCTAATATAAACCTACCGGTATTCAGAGTTGTCACTAAGATTTCAAGTTGCCGGGTAAATACAACAAGTAGGCGGGGAATCAAACGGCTACGGATTTCTTTTGGTTCTATTTTTCTTCTATCTTCCAATAAAAGTAGCCGGGGGCCACTCTCTTAGTAGCCGGGGAAAATCCCCGGCCCCCGGCTCTTAATGACAACCCTGGGTATTCTTTTTTGCCGTTTTCGTTGCTGTCGCGGTCATTGTTGCTAAAGCTCCCTATTGTTGTGATCCAGAAATTTTGCTACCATGGTAATAGGATGTCACACTTCTCCTCTCTCTTGGCAGCCAGCTCCAAGAAAGAGACCACTCCCATGGCTGGCAAATCCTGGTAACCCAGTCATGAGCCCCCGTGTGCAAGGGAAGAAAGCAGGCACTCGCCACACTGAGCAAGTCAGTGGAAATATGGAAAGGGACAGGTGGAAGGGGAGGGGGGAACGCTATAAACTGACTCAGCAGTGGCAGATCTAGGGGAGGGGTCCCCCTTATTTTTAGTCCAAACAGAAAAAAATTTTTTGCGACTGTCCCCCTCCCCCTTATCTCAGGGTCTGGATGACCAGGATCCCCCCCCCCCCCTTATCTGAAGGTGTGGATCCGCCACTGCTCAGTCACCACAATTGTGAGACACCAAGGCTGAATAAATGCCCACTAAAAAATGCCCAAACACACCAATGCCAGAATGCTAAAAATGAACTCAAGCAAGAAGAATAACGTTCTGGAAACTGCAATAAAATGGTCAAAGATATCAAAACATCAGAATGCTAAAAGCACACTATAACATGCTACAACGCACACAACTGCAAGAACACATGGGATACTGGTGCATGCACATCTCATAACACTGCTAGCAAGCAAAATAAGGTTAAAGCTCCTTGTCGTTAACTCTGTCAAATTGTATTTAAATGTGTTATATTAATCACTATTAAATTTATCAAATCTTTGTTTTAATACATTTAAGGTGAAAGGGACAATTCTTAAAGTCCTGGAGAATCTTGTGAGGACTGGGGTAGAAAAAAGATATTTTCTTTCCAGTTGTGAGGACTTTGAAGTAGATTCATGTACAGTAGTGCCAGGTAAAAGATAACACAATTTCCAATTTTTTTATACTAAATCATTGCATGTGCTCCAAACAACACACAATTTATATATGAATGTGCTGTTTGTTGTAGAAACAAATCTTAACTAATAGCAACCTCTCTACAAATGTTTTTACCTTGTGAATAAGTCTCTCAGAATGGGCTGTTGACAAAACCTGGATCGGACTGGATTGGAGAGACCCCCAAAACACTATCCCTAACCTCCTATTATTTGGTGGAAATATTTGGGGGTTGGTCCGATGTGGTCCAATCCAGATTTTGTTGATGCCTCTCAGAATGACACAAACATACACATAGGGAAGCTTGCCTTGAGCCCACAGCAAACAATTTGCAGAAGTTTGCACAGATTTTTTTTATGCCCAGTGGCCTGTTTTGTGAAAATTCCAGTAACTTTTCAGGCCCGGAAAGCTCTCTTTTTTTGTTGTGTTTGCATTCAAGAGTAAAGTTTCAATAGTTTTGAGAATAATACAGTGAAACTGTCAGTTGATGAAGCAAAAGTGACTAGTTTGTGACAGGGTTTGATTTGAAAATTTGCCTTTGGGCTTGAAAAGTCTCCAGAAATTTTGAGAAACAGGCTCCTGGAAGCAGATCTATAAGGGAAGGACCCAGAGCCCAGGTCACCACCTTATTATTAGGCCAAATTGACGCCCTTTGAGCGGCCAATGGGTGGCACAGGATCTAGATAAGTGGGTATCCAACCTACTTGAAGATCTGAAGCAGCCACTGCTACAACAGCTATCTTACTGAAATAGAGGCATGCAACAACTTAAGGGCATTCAGTCTTTTCACAATGGCCATTAAAATGCCAATGATGGTCAAACTGATGCATGCCCTTAAACTCATTCCCACGCTAATCTTTACTCTTTGGACCCCCTCTCTCTCTCTCTGGGGTCCATGTTGGAAAGGACCCTCAGGGAATGAAGTTCGCACTCACTGCAATATACCCTAGTGAACAGTTTCGCTCTAAACATTTGTTTCCTGTTTACATTGTATATTTTGATTGTGAAACAAATTTCAGTTGCATTTTTTTTCAGTTGTAAATGCCTTTATATTTTCAAATTTAACCTTGTGAATGTGGTTTTTTTTAATGAGCCAAGCAAGTTGCCCTCATTATTTTTAACAGCTGCATCTTTTGCTGTTGTTAATGTCTATCATGATGTACCAGGATAGTAAAATTGAATGTCTGGGAGATTAAAAACCAACCAGCCTTTTAAACACTAACACTTCTTTATGAGAGAATGGCAGGTACAAGACACACTGGTCACAAGTGCAGTTCACTGCACTATTGATAATAAGGATATAACCAGTTTCCCCTCAAGCTAAAACTCTATCTTGGATTGGATTAGGGCTAGGAGACACTTTCAGTGTCGTTTATTTACTGTAGCACTGTAGTGTGACCTGTACTCTAACCTGCAATTGCAGGGGCAGATCTAGGGGGAGGGTGCAGGGGGTGCACACCCCCCCCTGAGATGACCTGAGGTTTTCTAATACAACTGGCATTCTGCAAAAAAAAAACTATGTGGTTTATTGGTGTTGAAATAGAGCAAGAGACGAGTGCACCCCCTCCTAAAAAAATCCTGGATCCGCCCCTGAATTGTTACCTGCGTTTTGTACCTGCCGATCAAAAACAATAAATGCCCAGGCAACAGACGTGTTCAGACTAGACTTAAAAGCTGTGTATGGTTATCTTTTTTTTTTGTAATTTCTACAGATAAAAATCTTCCCAGTGAACACAACTTATTCGGTCATTTGATATCTCATTTAAAAGAAGAGCCAGCATTACTTAACATCTGTGGACAGCCGTACATTATACCTCCTCAGTGTACTTTCTTGATGTCTGATTCAAGCAACTTACAACCTCTTATTGATCATGGTTAGTATTTTTGAATACTACCTGTTGTGCGTGTTAAAACACTCTAGTTATTTTAATATTTAATCACTTCCACCTTATGGTGAGAACCACACAACAGAGCGGGGCTCCAATTTAGGTGTGTCCTTAAAGATAACCCACCTAATCCAGGAGAGGTTGGCCACATCACCAGGGTCTACATCCCCTACTCTTTTCGAACAGTGGTGTGTTTTTTTTTTTTACTTCCTATAAGAACCAGATAGGTGAAAGTGCTGTGAGATGGGACCTATGGTTTCTCATCCTTATCCGAGAAGACTAGAAAGTCTAACCACTTTGCAGGTGTCGTTGCGAAGGCAGCACTTTCTTCTCAGTTATTTAACCCTTTAAGCCCCGATATCCATTTACAAATTCTCCAAACTGATCTCCATACATTTCCTTAAAGAATACCAGTAAGTTGAGAGAATTTGATAAGAGATAGCTTTTTCCCTGAGGTGATCATTTGATTACATCTCATAACCTTTTCTTTTGATCATGTATTGATATTGTGTGGAGAAAATTATTGATGTTGGTCACTCTTGAGAATAAAGGGCTGTGTCACGGCAGTTCGGTTCATTTTGTTTAATTTTGCCAATTACTCGCCCTCAATCGCTATGGAACTTAAAGTAAGCAAAGAAATTACATGGAAATGACAAAATCAGAGATTCGAGACAAACAAATATGTCTCCTGAACATTATTTTTGAAAAGCTGTTAGGCTGAACAGTTTTCAAAATTAAACCCTAATTTCAATCCGTTTCAATCTTCTTCAGTTTTTGCATGGCATCTGTTGTATCAGTTGTGTTATTTTAACTTTCCTAATTAATGTTTTAAGCGGTTATTTTTACGTTTCTCTTAATTTAACAGGCATTTTGTAATTACCTAATTTGGCTGAATTTCGTGACACAGCTCCTTTAAAAGGTTAAAGACCCTGAGTTGTGGTCCAGCCAGTGTTTGAACCTGGACCGCCTGCTCAGCAGACCTGAGCTCCCCTGAGCACTCCCAACTATAAAGCTAACCAGGTCTAAGCCTTGTCAACTCGTTTTTGTTTGAAAACAGAGTTTGTTTTCTCCAGTTTCAAAAAAATCTGCCTCCCTTTTTTTCAGAATAGTGACTGATTATGGTACTATCTTTTTCTTTTACCAATGGATGCCAGCGGTAAGATTTTACGTCTGTTAACTCATAATTTATTTTAATTATTTTCTTTTATTTTCGCAGCCCAACAAAATGGACTTTATAATCTAGTAGTGCTAGATCCCCCTTGGTATAACAAGTCTGCAAGACGAGGCTCAAAGTATGACGGTAACTTCTAGTTTTTCCCCACCTAAGTAAATGTATGCCAAAATCCTACTTAATATTACCCCATACCCTATAATTTATTACCCCTTGTGAAAAGGTATATGGCTCAATTCTCCTGTAACCCTTTTATTGCTCACATTGGCCAAAGAATAAAATCACAAACAAAATCAAATTTTTGTTTTGTTAAAATCTTGCAAAGTAAACAGTACTATGTGAAAGTTCTGCCCATGAGGTTTTATTTGAAAGGTAACACCGTAAGATTTCATCTGCAGATTTATAGGTTAGCGTGATAAATGATCTTGCTATGGTGTGGTCCGGGAGTAAAAGGTTTAAGAAAGGATTCATTAAAAAAGCCAAAGTGTGTGGATAGGGGAAGATAAAGAAAGAAAAAAATGGCAAGAACTCCTTGCCTCTTCCTGTCCTTGGCCACACCTTTTTTCACTTAAAGTTTTTTCAGCCTTGCTGTGTGGATATATTGTAAAGGCTGGTTTTCACTGGTGACAGAGTCAGAGTCAGAGTCATAAGCAGAGTCGTAAGAGCGCTTATCACCTGGTGAAAATCCAAAATTGGAGCCATAGGCAGAGTCGTAAGCACGACGGGATTGGAGTTAGTAGAATCAGCATGTTTCCATTTCTTCCTACTCCGCTTATGATTCCATCGCTTGCATTCCGCTTATGATCTAGTGAAAACCAGATTGTCGGAGTTGGAAGCAGAAGTGGCAGGATAAACCAATAACAATGCACTTTCCCGTGCTTTGTGATTGGTTTAGCTCTTCCACCTCTGCTTCCAACTCTGACGATCTGGTTTTCAGTAGATCACAAGCGGAACATAGGCGACGGAGTCATAAGCAAAATCAGAACGCTGTTTTCACTAGATGATAAACACTAGCTACGCTTCTGATTATGACTCCGACTCTGACTCTGACTCCGTCACTAGTGAAAACCAGCTTTAGGAAGCTGCCTCTGCCTGCCTCTCTGCCTCTGGCGTTTTAAGGCTCCAGTTTTCTCATCCCTTGATTCGGAGCTGTTCAAGTGTTTCACTTTGTTTATTTTCTGTTAAAGGTATTCCTTCATGTCCCTATGGCAGATCAAGGCTCTACCAGTCCCCCAGCTTCTTGCTCCTGGAGCTCTGGTGGGGATCTGGGTAACAAACAAACAAAAGTATCTCAGATTCACCAAGTCAGAGCTTTTTCCTCATTGGTCAGTTGAGTTAGTGGCAGAGTGGTACTGGGTTAAGGTCACAAGAAGAGGAGAACTGGTAACTGATCTGGATTCACCACATAAGAAACCTTACGAGCCTTTATTGATTGGCAGATTTAAACCAGAGGGGGATCATGGTTTGAGGGATTATTGTTCGAATTTGATTATGGATGACAAGTTTGATGAAGACAAGAAGAGGTGTAGCTTAGAGCAAAGGGAATTCTGGAATACTTCATCACCACAAATGAAAAGGAAAAGACTTGCAAGCAACGAAAGTGAGACTAATTTTTGCATCCAAGATTTAAACAAAATTACTACAGCAGCTGATGGGAGTGAAAGTAAAAATATGCATGACACCTTGCAAACTGTGACTTGGCAAAAATCACATGAACACAGGCTAATGCTTTGTGGATTTAAACACCAGTCGTGTAAATTAGAAAGGTCAAGTGATGTTGATGAATTTTCAGACTTACGAGTAAGTGAAGCGGTTTGCAATACTGGTACAGACATCAACCTAACAACAAATGTGAAAGGTACTGGCAGTTTCTTAGATTCAATGGAGTCATCAAAGAGAGGATGTGAAAGATTACCGTATGAACAAGTGATCTGTAGTGTGCCCTGCAGAATCCACTCCAGGAAACCACCTCTGAATGGTAAGTCTGGATGACAGATCTTCAGAAAAGTTCATTGAATAATAAATGAATGAAGGAGTACAATTTGTTTGGCAAAATTGTGAAAAACTACATTTCTGCCTGAGGTATGTAAGCTTACTAAAAGAACACCGCCGGATAGTACTGTTTACCTCAGATGTGGTGCATAAAAAGTATAATCTGGTCACCAGATTAATTTTGTTGGCAAGATTTTGTAAAGTAAAGTTGTTGAACAAAAAATTTGGCTTAATTTTTAATGTTGGCCTCCCTTTTAGACAAAGGAATGCAACCTTTTAATGACAATGTGTAAAATGGCTAATCTACTCTGATCAAGAGCCACTGTGGCTCGAGTGACTCATCAAGATAATTGCCATCATTTGGGTGTACTTATAAGGCTATTAACTCGATGTCAGATTTGTTTCACTCTTGGACTGTTTGTAAAGTATTTTTCTTTAAAGTCGTTTAGCCTTTCCCTCAACAGACACATGAATGTGTTTGATTTAAATTTATTATAAATTTATTAATGGGAGCTTCGCTTTTAGCCCTGGCTAAATCTATATATTAGTACAGTTTCAGTGTCAGTTTTGCATGTATTTCATCAGGGACAAGTCTATTTAATCATATAATGTCGTGAGTCACACCAATGTTAAATTTGGTGAACTGGGTCAATTTGTTATTGAGGGGATTGACGTGGAGGGTACTGTAAAGAAAGTCCACAGATTTTAGATCTCCAGAGGTGAGCGTCTCTGTACTATTTGGTTCAGTTATACAGAGCACATTTGGCTTGTTTTTCCCTAAACTTTATTTGACTATACTAACACTGATACCCCTTCTGCAGAAATTCTCTCCTGTTATATATCGCCCTCTTCTCGATGCCTTGAGATGTTCGCACGGAACTTAACACCACACTGGACAAGCTGGGGAAATGAGGTAAGAAGTTATTAGATTGTTATTGGAGGTCAATTCAAGATTGTACGGAGGTAGCTTTGCTGAGCGGTTAGAGCAATGGACTTGACTTGTATTTCCAAGGCTAGAGTTTGAGTCCCACTCTGACCAACAACTGGATTTGTTCTCAGTAGTCCCACGTTCAAAACCTTGGCCACATCTGTAAATTAGCTAACTGGTTTACCTCCTACCAGTTGCGATTTTAAGAGGAAATTATTATTATCAAAACAAGAATGAATGCTCTGTTTTTTGTTTACAGAAAGACATAATTTTTAATGTGGTTGTGTTACTAGTAAGAATAGGGCCATTTATACGAGGAAAATAAGATGCATCTTACACAGGATGCATCCTAAATAAGACACAAACTATGCCATATAAACAGCACATTTCTTCAGAAATTTAGCTAAGACGCATCTTATTTAAGAACAGCCCTTAACACCTGTTCTTCGATAAGAGGCATCTTGTCTTAATGTGCTGTTTATATGGGACAGTTTGCGTCTTATTTTAGGACGCGTCTTATTTTCCCTGGTATAAATGGCCCTAATGTGTCCAAAGAAAGGAAAGTGCTTCAGTTTGTAAAAACAAGTATTAAAAGATATGCTCAAATGAGCAGGAAAAATTAACGCGCAACTTGTTTTGCAACATTGCTGCAGAACAAGTTGAAAAGTAATGTTGTAGATCTACTTTTTACAACTTCCTGCAACTGCAGTTTAGATTCATGAGTGGTAAAACATGCAACATGCAAATAATGTTCCAAGACAAGTTGCACATTACTAATCGTTCGCTTTTTTACGACTTTTACCACAATGCACACCCACAGCGTCCTGCAAATGCTTTTACTCTCTCTAAGTCTAAGACAGGGTGCTAGTCCATCAAAGTGGAGCAAAAAGTATTGTGTTAGGAAACAACACAACAGTCATGCTTCAACCCGGACATACAGATATGAAGTTTGACTTGCTATCCATTACTAGTAGACACAACAACAGGCTGCATAGCTTCACAACTGTGTTGGAGACTGAGGTAACTTTATTTTCTGTTTACTAGGTGTTGAAGTTTCAGAGTATGGAGTATTTTACACATCTGCCAGCAAAAGAAACAGATCCAAAACTAAGACCGAGCAACCTATCTTCATTCAGCTCTATTAATAAATTTTTGTGTTCGTGATCACATAGCCTGCGCATGAGTTCGTCAACAAAGTTGGGGTGAGAGCAAAAAAGAGGCAAAAAGGGAGAGGGGAAGGGGAGAAAAGGAAATTTTTCCTCATTTTCCCCTCCATCCCGTCCCTGAAACACTTCCTAGGACGGCTAATGATCACATCACTTGTGATAAGTGCATGATAACTGTCAAAATATAAAATAAACGACTTAGTGTTGTGTAGTTTGTGTAGTGTGGTGGTGTTCGGTTTAATTTGGTGTAGTTTGTGTACTGTGCAGGTGAAGTTTAATGTGCTGGTATTTTTCACTAAACGACGATACAAAAGATTGGAAACGGTCGGTATTGGTAGCCTGCATCTAGCATTTTTGTTAAGTCATTAGCCCATGATTATGGGTGAAGATTTTTTTTCTATTACTTCTTTTTTTCTTTCTGTTTTTGTAACACGCTTATTCTTGCTCCAGTATTTAACCATACCAGTTTAATTTTGATCGTGGTCATTTTTTATTTCTGCAAAGAGGTTAACCAATGATTTTGGGTAACAATTCTTATTTTCTCCTTTGTTGTTCCCTTTTTATTTATTTATTTAAAGTTTATTTTCCTGTATAATAACTAACTACATGGTAACCCCTCCAAAAACACAAAACTTAGTCACAATCTCAAAAATGCAGTTAATTATCTTTACAGGCTCCTTTTCTATCTACAATGAAAACAAACAATAATTCTAGCAAACAATATTTCTAAGCCTATTTTGGCCAAAAACAAAGTATGGAAAAAACTCCAATTTTTGACCAAAACCATGGACTAACCCCTTTGCAAAAATTCGAATTTTGCCACTTTTTGAAAAGACATTTTTATGTTAAAGAATACCTTCTTTTCTATCTAGAATATCAGCAAACAATATTTCTCGGCCTATTTTGCCCAAACACAAACTATCGAAAAAAATCCAAATTTTTGACCAAAACCATTGCAAAAATGACAATTTTTCGACTTTTTGAACTTCTTGTTTTTATTGGTTAGAAAAGCGTATTTTCGTTCTAGAATATCGTAAAAGACATTTTCCTGGCCTATATTGCCTGAAAAAAAAAGTTGGAAAACTCGCCATTTTTGGACCAAAACCATAGGTTAACCCCTTTAGAAAAATGTCAATTTCTTCACTCTTTGAACTTCTTGTTTTTATAACCTAGAAAAACGTTTTTTCGTTCTAGAATATCTAAAAGACATTTTCTTCGACTATATTGGCGAAAAAAAAAGTTTAAAAAATACCCATTTTTGGACCAAAACCATGGGTTAACCCCTTTGGAAAAATGTCAATTTCTCGACTTTTTTAACTTCTTGTTTTTATACGCTAGAAAGGCGTTTTTTCGTTCTAGAATATCTAAAAGACATTTTCTTCGACTATATTGGCGAAAAAAAAAGTTTAAAAAATACCCATTTTTGGACCAAAACCATGGGTTAACCCCTTTGGAAAAATGTCAATTTCTCGAATTTTTAACTTCTTGTTTTTATACGCTAGAAAGGCGTTCTTTCGTTCTAGAATATCTAAAAGACATTTTCTTCGACTATATTGGCGAAAAAAAAAAGTTTAAAAAATACCCATTTTTGGACCAAAACCATGGGTTAACCCCTTTGGAAAAATGTCAATTTCTCGACTTTTTTAACTTCTTGTTTTTATACGCTAGAAAGGCGTTTTTTCGTTCTAGAATATCTAAAAGACATTTTCTTCGACTATATTGGCGAAAAAAAAAGTTTAAAAAATACCCATTTTTGGACCAAAACCATGGGTTAACCCCTTTGGAAAAATGTCAATTTCTCGACTTTTTTAACTTCTTGTTTTTATACGCTAGAAAGGCGTTTTTTCGTTCTAGAATATCGTGAAAGACATTTTCCTGGCATATATTTCCCATAAACAATAGTAGGAAAAATGACCATTTTTGGAGCAAAACCATGGGTTAACCCCTTTGGAAAAATGTCAATTTCTCGACTTTTTGAACTTCTTGTTTTTATAGGTTACAAAAGCGTTTTTTCGTTCTAGAATATCGTAAAAGACATTTTCCTGGCCTATCTTGCCTAAAAAAAAAGTTGGAAAAATGGCCATTTTTTGAGCAAAACCATGGGTTAACCCCTTTGGAAAACTGTCAATTTCTCGACTTTTTTAACTTCTTCTTTTTATACGCTAGAAAGGCGTTTTTTCGTTCTAGAATATCGTGAAAGACATTTTCCTGGCCTATATTGCCTAAAAAAAAAGTTGGAAATATGGCCATTTTTTGAGCAAAACCATGGGTTAACCCCTTTGGAAAACTGTCAATTTCTCGACTTTTTTAACTTCTTGTTTTTATAGGTTAGAAAAGCGTTTTTTCGTTCTAGAATATCGTAAAAGACATTTTTCTGGCCTATATTGCCTGAAAAAAAGGTTGGAAAAATGGCCATTTTTTCAGCAAAACCATGGGTTAACCCCTTTGGAAAAATGTCAATTTTTCGACATTTTTAACTTCTTGTTTTTATAGCCTAGAAAAGCGTTTTCTCGCTCTAGAATATCGTAAAAGACATTTTCCTGGCCTATATTGTCTACAAAAAAAGTTGGAAAAATAGCCATTTTTCGACCAAAATCATGGGCTAACCCCTTTGGAAAAATGTCAGTTTCTCGACTATTTGAACGTTTTGTTTTTATAGCCTAGCAAGGTGTTTTTTCGTTCTAGAATATCGTAAAAGACATTTTCCTGGCCTATATTGCCTAAAAAAAAAGTTGGAAAAATGGCCATTTTTAGACCAAAACCATGAGTTAACCCCTTTCGAAAAATGTCAATTTCTCGACTTTTTTCACTTCTTGTTTTTATAGGTTAGAAAAGCGTTTTTTCGTTCCCGAATGTCGTAAAAGACATTTTCCTGGCCTATATTGCCAAAAAAAAAAAACTGCAAAAATGGCCATTTTTTGAGCAAAACCATGATTTAACCCCTTTGGAAAAATGTCAATCTCTCGACGTTTTGAACTTCTTGTTTTTATAGGTTAGAAAAACGTTTTTTCGTTCTAGAATATCGTAAAAGACATTTTCCTGGCCTATATTGCCTACAAAAAAAGTTGGAAAAATGGCCATTTTTGGACCAAAACCATAGGTTAACCTCTTTGGAAAAATGTCAATTTCTCGACTTTTTAAAATTCTTGTTTTTATACGCTAAAAAGGCCTTTTGTCGTTCTAGAATATCGTAAAAGACATTTTCGTGGCCTATATTACCTACAAAAAAAGTTGGAAAAATGGCTATTTTTGGACCAAAACCAAGGGTTAACCCCTTTGGAAAAATTGCAATTTCTCGACGTTTTTAACTTCTTGTTTTTATAGCCTAGAAAAGCGTTTTTTCGTTCTAGAATATCGTAAAAGACATTTTCCTGGCTTATATTGCCTACAAAAAAAAGTTGGAAAAAAGGCCATTTTTGGACCGAAATCATGGGTTAACCCCTTTGGAAAAATGTCAATTTCTCGACTTTTTAAACTTCTTGTTTTTATAGGCCAGAAAAGCGTTTTTACGTTCTAGAACGTCGCAAAAGACATTTTCCTGGCCTATATTGCCAAAAAAAAAAAAGCTCGAAAAATGGCCATTTTTTGAGCAAAACCATGAGTTAACCTCATTGGAAAAATGTCAATTTCTTGACTTTTTGAACTTCTTGTTTTTATACGCTAAAAAGGCGTTTTTTTGTTCTAGAATATCGTAAAAGACATTTTCCTGGCCTATATTGCCTACAAAAAAAATTTCGAAAAATGGCCATTTTTGGACCATAACCATGGGTTAACCCCTTTGGAAAAATTGCAATTTCTCGACGTTTTTAACTTCTTGTTTTTATAGCCTAGAAAAGCGTTTTTTCGTTCTAGAATATCGTAAAAGACATTTTCCTGGCCTCTATTGCGTACAAAAAAAGTTAAAAAATGGCCATTTTTGGACCAAAACCATAGGTTAACCTCTTTGGAAAAATGTCAATTTCTCGACTTTTTAAAATTCTTGTTTTTATACGCTAAAAAGGCGTTTTTTCGTTCAAGAATATCGTAAAAGACATTTTCCTGGCTTATATTGCCTACAAAAAAAAGTTGGAAAAATGGCCATTTTTGGACCGAAATCATGGGTTAACCCCTTTGGAAAAATGTGAATTTCTCGACTTTTCGAACTTTTTCTTTTTATAGCCTAGAAAGGCGTTTTCTCGTTCTAGAATATCGTAAAAGACATTTTCCCGGCCTTTATTGCCTAAAAAAAAAAGTTGAAAAAATGGCCATTTTTGGAGCAAAACCATGGGTTAAACCCTTTGGAAAAATTGCAATTTCTCGACTTTTTGAACGTCTTGTTTTTATAGGCTAGAAAAGCATTTTTTCGTTCTAGAACGTCGTAAAAGACATTTTTCTGGCCTATATTGCCAAAAAAAAAAGCTCGAAAAATGGCCATTTTTTGAGCAAAACCATGAGTTAACCTCATTGGAAAAATGTCAATTTCTTGACTTTTTGAACTTCTTGTTTTTATACGCCAAAAAAGCGGTTTTTTGTTCTAGAATATCGTAAAAGACATTTTCCTGGCTTATATTGCCTACAAAAAAAAGTTGCAAAAAAGGCCATTTTTGGACCGAAATCATGGGTTAACCCCTTTGGAAAAATGTCAATTTCTCGACTTTTTAAACTTCTTGTTTTTATAGGCCAGAAAAGCGTTTTTTCGTTCTAGAACGTCGTAAAAGACATTTTCCTGGCCTATATTGCCTACAAAAAAAGTTGGAAAAATGGCCATTTTTGGACCAAAACCATAGGTTAACCTCTTTGGAAAAATGTCAATTTCTCGACTTTTTAAAATTCTTGTTTTTATACGCTAAAAAGGCCTTTTGTCGTTCTAGAATATCGTAAAAGACATTTTCGTGGCCTATATTGCCTACAAAAAAAATTTGGAAAAATGGCCATCTTTGGACCAAAACCATGGGTTAACCCTTTTCGAAAAATTGCAATTTCTCGACGTTTTTAACTTCTTGTTTTTATAGCCTAGAAAAGCGTTTTTTCGTTCTAGAATATCGAAAAGACATTTTCCTGGCTTATATTGCCTACAAAAAAAAGTTGGAAAAATGGCCATTTTTGGACCAAAACCATGGGTTAACCCCTTTGGAAAAATGTGAATTTCTCAACTTTTTGAACTTTTTCTTTTTATAGCCTCGAAAGGCGTTTTTTCGTATTAGAATATCCTAAAAGACATTTTCGTGGCCTATATTGTCTAAAAAAAAAAGTTGGAAAAATGGCCATTTTTGGACGAAAACCATGGGTTAACCCCTTTGGAAAAATGTCAATTTCTCGACTTTTTTAACTTCTTGTTTTTATAGGTTAGAAAAGCGTTTTTTCGTTCTAGAATATCGTAAAAGACATTTTCCTGGCCTATATTGCCTACAAAAAAAGTTGAAAAATGGCCATTTTTGGACCAAAACCATAGGTTAACCTCTTTGGAAAAATGTCAATTTCTCGACTTTTTAAAATTCTGGATTTTATACGCTAAAAACGCGTTTTTTCGTTCTAGAATATCGTCAAAGACATTTTCCTGGCCTATATTGCCTAAAAAAAAAAGTTGGAAAAATGGTCATTTTTTGAGCAAAACCATGGGTTAACCTCTTTGGAAAAATGTCAATTTCTCGACTTTTTTAACTTCATGTTTCCATAGGTTAGAAAAGCGTTTTTTCGTTCTAGAATATCCTAAAAGACATTTTCCTGGCCTATATTGCCTAAAAAAAAAAGTTCGAAAAATGGCCATTTTTAGAGCAAAACCATGGGTTAACCCCTTTGGAAAAATGTCAATTTCTCGTCTTTTTTAACTTGTTGTTTTTATAGGTTAGAAAAGCGTTTTTTCTTTCTAGAATATCCTAGAAGACATTTTACTGGCCTATGTTGCCTAAAAAAAAAAGTTGCAAAAATGGCCATTTTTAGACCAAAACCATGGGTTAACCCCTTTGGAAAAATCTCAATTTCTCGACTTTTTTAACTTCTTGTTTTTATAGGTTAGAAAAGCGTTTCTTCGTTCTAGAATATCCTAGAAGACATTTTACTGGCCTATATTGCCTAAAAAAAAAAGTTCGAAAAATGGCCATTTTTAGAGCAAAACCATGGGTTAACCCCTTTGGAAAAATGTCAATTTCTCGTCTTTTTTAACTTGTTGTTTTTATAGGTTAGAAAAGCGTTTTTTCGTTCTAGAATATCGAAAAGACATTTTCCTGGCTTATATTGCCTACAAAAAAAAGTTGCCAAAATGGCCATTTTTAGACCAAAACCATGGGTTAACCCCTTTGGAAAAATGTCAATTTCTCGACTTTTTTAACTTCTTGTTTTTATAGGTTAGAAAAGCGTTTCTTCGTTCTAGAATATCCTAGAAGACATTTTACTGGCCTATAGTGCCTAAAAAAAAAAGTTCGAAAAATGGCCATTTTTTGAGCAAAACCATGTGTTAACCCCTTTGGAAAAATGTCGATTTGTCTACTTTTTTAACTTCTTGTTTTTATAGCTTACAAAAGCGTTTTTTCGTTCTAGAATATCCTAAAAGACATTTTCCTGGCCTATATTGCCTAAAAAAAAAAATTCGAAAAATGGCCATTTTTTGAGCAAAACCATGGGTTAACCTCTTTGTAAAAATGTTAATTTCTCGACTTTTTTAACTTCTTGTTTCTATAGGTTAGAAAAGCGTTTTTTCGTTCTAGAATATCCCAAAAGACATTTTCCTGGCCTATATTGCCTAAAAAAAAAAGTTGGAAAAATGGCTATTTTTTGAGCAAAACCATGGGTTAACCCCTTTGGAAAAATCTCAATTTCTCGACTTTTTTAACTTCTTGTTTCTATAGGTTAGAAAAGCGTTTTCTCGTTCTACAATATCCTAAAAGACATTTTCCTGGCCTATATTGCCTAAAAAAAAAAGTTCCAAAAACGGCCATTTTTTGAGCAAAACCATGGGTTAATCCCCTTTGGAAGAATGTCAATTTCTCGACTTTTTTGACTTCTTGTTTTCATAGGTTAGAAAAGCGTTTTTTCGTTCTAGAATATCCTAAAAGACATTTTCCTGGCCTATATTGCCTTAAAAAAAAAAGTTCGAAAAATGGCCATTTTTTAAGCAAAGCCATGGGTTAACCCCTTTGGAAAAATGTCAATTTCTCGACTTTTAACTTCTTGTTTTTATAGGTTAGAAAAGCGTTTTTTCGTTCTAGAATATCGTAAAAGACTTTTTCCTGGCCTATATTGCCTAAAAAAAAGAGGTTCGAAAAATGACCATTTTTTGAGCAAAACCATGGGTTAACCCCTTTGGAAAAATGTCAATTTCTTGACTTTTTTAACTTCTTGTTTTTATAGGTTAGAAAAGCGTTTTTTGGTTCTAGAATATCGTAAAAGAAATTTTCCTGGCCTATATTGCCTAAAAAAAAAAGTTCGATAAATGGCCATTTTTTGAGCAAAACCATGGGTTAACCCCTTTGGAAAAATGCCAATTTCTCGACTTTTTTAACTTCTTGTTTTTATAGGTTAGAAAAGCGTTTTTTCGTTCTAGAATATCCTAAAAGACATTTTCCTGGCCTATATTGCCTAAAAAAAAAAAGTTCGAAAAATGGCCATTTTTTAAGCAAAACCATGGGTTAACCCCTTTGGAAAAATGTCAATTTCTCGACTTTTAACTTCTTGTTTTTATAGGTTAGAAAAGCGTTTTTTCGTTCTAGAATATCCTACAAGACATTTTCCTGGCCTATATTGCCTAAAAAAAAAAGGTTCGAAAAATAGCCATTTTTTGAGCAAAACCATCGGTTAACCCCTTTGGAAAAATGTCAATTTCTCGACTTTTTTAACTTCTTTTTTTTATAGGTTAGAAAAGCTTTATTTCGTTCTAGAGTATCCTAAAAACATTTTCCTGGCCTATATTGCCTAAACATAAAAGTTGGAAAAATGGCCATTTTTTGAGCAAAACGATGGGTTAACCCCTTTGGAAAAATGTCAATTTCTTGACTTTTTTAACTTCTTGTTTTTATAGGTTAAAAAAGCGTTTTTTCGTTGTAGAATATCCTAAAAGACATTTTACTGGCCTATAGTGCCTAAAAAAAAAAGTTCGAAAAATGGCCATTTTTTGAGCAAAACCATGGGTTAACCCCTTTGGAAAAATCTCAATTTCTCGACTTTTTTAACTTCTTGGTTTAATTGGTTAGAAAAGCGTTATTTCCTTCTAGAATATCGTAAAAGACATTTTCCTGGCCTATATTGCCTAAAAAAAAAAGTTCGAAGAATGGCCATTTTTTGAGCAAAACCATGGGTTAACCCCTTTGGAAAAATGTCAATTTCTTGACTTTTTTAACTTCTTGTTTTTATAGGTTAGAAAAGCATTTTTCGTTCTAGAATATCGTAAAAGACATTTTCCCGGCCTATATAGCCTTAAAAAAAAAGTTGGAAAAATGGCCATTTTTTTGAGCAAAACCATCGGTTAACCCTTTGCAAAAGGGTCAATTTCTCGACTTTTTAACTTCTCGTTTTTATAGCCTAGAAAAGCGTTTTTCCGTTCTAGAATATCGTAAAAGACATTTTCCTGGCCTATAGTGCCTACAAAAAAAAAGTTGGAAAAATGGCCATTTTTGTACCAAAATCATGAGTTAACCCCTTGAAAAAAATGTCAATTTCTCGACTTTTTGAACTTTTTTTTATAGCCTAGAAAGTTGTTTTCTCGTTCTAGAATATCGTAAAAACATTTTCCTGGCCTATATTCCCTAAAAAAAGTTGGAAAAATGGCCATTTTTTTTTCAGCAAAACCATGGGTTAACCCCTTTGCAAAATGTCAATTTCTTGACTTTTTAACTTCTTGTTTTTATAAGTTAGAAAAGCGTTTTTTTCGTTCTAGATTATCGTAAAACACATTTTCCTGGCCTATATTGCCTAAAAAAAAAAAGTTGGAAAAATGGCCATTTTTTGAGCAAAGCCATGGGTTAACCCCTTTGGAAAAATGTCAATTTCTCGACTTTTTTAACTTCTTGTTTTTACAGGTTAGAAAAGCGTTTTTCGTTCTAGAATATCGTAAAAGACATTTTCCTGGCCTATATTCCTTAAAAAAAAAAGTTCGAAAAATGGCCATTTTTTGAGCAAAACCATGGGTTAACCCCTTTGCAAAAATGTCAATTTCTTGACTTTTTTAACGTCTTTTTTTTATAGCTTAGAAAAGCTTTTTTTTTTGTTCTAGAATATCGTAAAAGACATTTTCCTGGCCTATATTGCCTAAAAAAAAAGGTTCGAAAAATGGCCATTTTTTAAGCAAAACCATGGGTTAACCCCTTTGGAAAAATGTCAATTTCTCGACTTTTTTAACTTTTTTTTTTAATAGGTTAGAAAAGCGTTTTTTCGTTCTAGAATATCGTAAAAGACATTTTCCTGGCCTATATTGCCTAAAAAAAAAGTTCGAGAAATGGCCATTTTTAGAGCAAAACCATGGGTTAACCCCTTTGGAAAAATGTCAATTTCTCGACTTTTTTAACTTCTTGTTTTTATAGGTTAGAAAAGCGTTTTTTCATTCTAGAATATCCTAGAAGACACTTTACTGGCCTATAGTGCCTAAAAAAAAAAGTTCGAAAAATGGCCATTTTTTGAGCAAAACCATGAGTTAACCTCATTGGAAAAATCTCAATTTCTTGACTTTTTGAACTTCTTGTTTTTATACGCCAAAAAAGCGGTTTTTTGTTCTAGAATATCGTAAAAGACATTTTCCTGGCTTATATTGCCTACAAAAAAAAGTTGCAAAAAAGGCCATTTTTGGACCGAAATCATTGGTTAACCCCTTTGGAAAAATGTCAATTTCTCGACTTTTTAAACTTCTTGTTTTTATAGGCCAGAAAAGCGTTTTTTCGTTCTAGAACGTCGTAAAAGACATTTTCCTGGCCTATATTGCCTACAAAAAAAGTTGGAAAAATGGCCATTTTTGGACCAAAACCATAGGTTAACCTCTTTGGAAAAATGTCAATTTCTCGACTTTTTAAAATTCTTGTTTTTATACGCTAAAAAGGCCTTTTGTCGTTCTAGAATATCGTAAAAGACATTTTCGTGGCCTATATTGCCTACAAAAAAAATTTGGAAAAATGGCCATTTTTGGACCAAAACCATGGGTTAACCCCTTTGGAAAAATGTGAATTTCTCAACTTTTTGAACTTTTTCTTTTTATAGCCTCGAAAGGCGTTTTTTCGTATTAGAATATCCTAAAAGACATTTTCGTGGCCTATATTGTCTAAAAAAAAAAGTTGGAAAAATGGCCATTTTTGGACGAAAACCATGGGTTAACCCCTTTGGAAAAATGTCAATTTCTCGACTTTTTTAACTTCTTGTTTTTATAGGTTAGAAAAGCGTTTTTTCGTTCTAGAATATCGTAAAAGACATTTTCCTGGCCTATATTGCCTACAAAAAAAGTTGAAAAATGGCCATTTTTGGACCAAAACCATAGGTTAACCTCTTTGGAAAAATGTCAATTTCTCGACTTTTTAAAATTCTGGATTTTATACGCTAAAAAGGCGTTTTTTCGTTCTAGAATATCGTCAAAGACATTTTCCTGGCCTATATTGCCTAAAAAAAAAAGTTGGAAAAATGGTCATTTTTTGAGCAAAACCATGGGTTAACCTCTTTGGAAAAATGTCAATTTCTCGACTTTTTTAACTTCATGTTTCCATAGGTTAGAAAAGCGTTTTTTCGTTCTAGAATATCCTAAAAGACATTTTCCTGGCCTATATTGCCTAAAAAAAAAAGTTCGAAAAATGGCCATTTTTAGAGCAAAACCATGGGTTAACCCCTTTGGAAAAATGTCAATTTCTCGTCTTTTTTAACTTGTTGTTTTTATAGGTTAGAAAAGCGTTTTTTCGTTCTAGAATATCGAAAAGACATTTTCCTGGCTTATATTGCCTACAAAAAAGTTGCAAAATGGCCATTTTTAGACCAAAACCATGGGTTAACCCTTTGAAAAAATGTCAATTTCTCGACTTTTTAACTTCTTGTTTTATAGGTTAGAAAAGCGTTTCTTCGTTCTAGAATATCCTAGAAGACATTTTACTGGCCTATAGTGCCTAAAAAAAAAAGTTCGAAAAATGGCCATTTTTTGAGCAAAACCATGTGTTAACCCCTTTGGAAAAATGTCGATTTCTCTACTTTTTTAACTTCTTGTTTTTATAGCTTACAAAAGCGTTTTTTCGTTCTAGAATATCCTAAAAGACATTTTCCTGGCCTATATTGCCTAAAAAAAAAAATTCGAAAAATGGCCATTTTTTGAGCAAAACCATGGGTTAACCTCTTTGTAAAAATGTTAATTTCTCGACTTTTTTAACTTCTTGTTTCTATAGGTTAGAAAAGCGTTTTTTCGTTCTAGAATATCCCAAAAGACATTTTCCTGGCCTATATTGCCTAAAAAAAAAAGTTGGAAAAATGGCTATTTTTTGAGCAAAACCATGGGTTAACCCCTTTGGAAAAATCTCAATTTCTCGACTTTTTTAACTTCTTGTTTCTATAGGTTAGAAAAGCGTTTTCTCGTTCTACAATATCCTAAAAGACATTTTCCTGGCCTATATTGCCTAAAAAAAAAAAGTCCAAAAACGGCCATTTTTGAGCAAAACCATGGGTTAATCCCCTTTGAAGAATGTCAATTTCTCGACTTTTTTTGACTTCTTGTTTTCATAGGTTAGAAAAGCGTTTTTTCGTTTTAGAATATCGTAAAAGACATTTTTTTTGCCCATATTGCCTTAAAAAAAGTTCGAAAAATAGCCATTTTTTTGCAAAACCATGGTTAACCCCTTTGGAAAAATGTCAATTTCTCGACTTTTAACTTCTTGTTTTTATAGGTTAGAAAAGCGTTTTTTCGTTCTAGAATATCGTAAAAGACTTTTTCCTGGCCTATATTGCCTAAAAAAAAAGAGGTTCGAAAATGACCATTTTTTGAGCAAAACCATGGGTTAACCCTTTGGAAAAATGTCAATTTCTTGACTTTTTAACTTTTGTTTTTATAGGTTAGAAAAGCGTTTTTTGGTTCTAGAATATCGTAAAAGAAATTTTCCTGGCCTATATTGTTTAAAAAAAGTTCGATAAATGGCCATTTTTTGAGCAAAACCATGGGTTAACCCCTTTGAAAAATGCCAATTTCTCGACTTTTTTAACTTCTTGTTTTTATAGGTTAGAAAAGCGTTTTTTTCGTTCTAGAATATCCTAAAAGACATTTTCCTGGCCTATATTGCCTAAAAAAAAGTTCGAAAAATGGCCATTTTTAAGCAAAACCATGGGTTAACCCCTTTGAAAAATGTCAATTTCTCGACTTTTAACTTCTTGTTTTTATAGGTTAGAAAAGCGTTTTTTCGTTCTAGAATATCCTACAAGACATTTTCCTGGCCTATATTGCCTAAAAAAAAAAGGTTCGAAAAATAGCCATTTTTTGAGCAAAACCATCGGTTAACCCCTTTGGAAAAATGTCAATTTCTCGACTTTTTTAACTTCTTTTTTTTATAGGTTAGAAAAGCTTTATTTCGTTCTAGAATATCCTAAAAACATTTTCCTGGCCTATATTGCCTAAACATAAAAGTTGGAAAAATGGCCATTTTTTGAGCAAAACGATGGGTTAACCCCTTTGGAAAAATGTCAATTTCTTGACTTTTTTAACTTCTTGTTTTTATAGGTTAAAAAAGCGTTTTTTCGTTGTAGAATATCCTAAAAGACATTTTACTGGCCTATAGTGCCTAAAAAAAAAAGTTCGAAAAATGGCCATTTTTTGAGCAAAACCATGGGTTAACCCCTTTGGAAAAATCTCAATTTCTCGACTTTTTTAACTTCTTGGTTTAATTGGTTAGAAAAGCGTTATTTCCTTCTAGAATATCGTAAAAGACATTTTCCTGGCCTATATTGCCTAAAAAAAAAAGTTCGAAGAATGGCCATTTTTTGAGCAAAACCATGGGTTAACCCTTTTGAAAAATGTCAATTTCTTGACTTTTTTAACTTCTTGTTTTTATAGGTTAGAAAAGCATTTTTCGTTCTAGAATATCGTAAAAGACATTTTCCCGGCCTATATTCCTTAAAAAAAAGTTGGAAAATGGCCATTTTTTGAGCAAAACCATCGGTTAACCGCTTTGCAAAAAGGGTCAATTTCTCGACTTTTTAACTTCTCGTTTTTATAGCCTAGAAAAGCGTTTTTCCGTTCTAGAATATCGTAAAAGACATTTTCCTGGCCTATAGTGCCTACAAAAAAAAGTTGGAAAAATGGCCATTTTTGTACCAAAATCATGAGTTAACCCCTTTGAAAAAATGTCAATTTCTCGACTTTTTGAACTTTTTTTTTTATAGCCTAGAAAGTTGTTTTCTCGTTCTAGAATATCGTAAAAAACATTTTCCTGGCCTATATTCCCTAAAAAAAAAGTTGGAAAAATGGCCATTTTTTCAGCAAAACCATGGGTTAACCCCTTTGCAAAAATGTCAATTTCTTGACTTTTTTAACTTCTTGTTTTTATAAGTTAGAAAAGCGTTTTTTTCGTTCTAGATTATCGTAAAACACATTTTCCTGGCCTATATTGCCTAAAAAAAAAAAGTTGGAAAAATGGCCATTTTTTGAGCAAAGCCATGGGTTAACCCCTTTGGAAAAATGTCAATTTCTCGACTTTTTTAACTTCTTGTTTTTACAGGTTAGAAAAGCGTTTTTCGTTCTAGAATATCGTAAAAGACATTTTCCTGGCCTATATTCCTTAAAAAAAAAAGTTCGAAAAATGGCCATTTTTTGAGCAAAACCATGGGTTAACCCCTTTGCAAAAATGTCAATTTCTTGACTTTTTTAACGTCTTTTTTTTATAGCTTAGAAAAGCTTTTTTTTTTGTTCTAGAATATCGTAAAAGACATTTTCCTGGCCTATATTGCCTAAAAAAAAAGGTTCGAAAAATGGCCATTTTTTAAGCAAAACCATGGGTTAACCCCTTTGGAAAAATGTCAATTTCTCGACTTTTTAAACTTTTTTTTTTAATAGGTTAGAAAAGCGTTTTTTCGTTCTAGAATATCGTAAAAGACATTTTCCTGGCCTATATTGCCTAAAAAAAAAGTTCGAGAAATGGCCATTTTAGAGCAAAACCATGGGTTAACCCTTTGAAAAATGTCAATTTCTCGACTTTTTAACTTTGTTTTTATAGGTTAGAAAAGCGTTTTTTCATTCTAGAATATCCTAGAAGACACTTTTACTGGCCTATAGTGCCTAAAAAAAGTTCGAAAATGGCCATTTTTTGAGCAAAACCATGTGTTAACCCTTTTGAAAAATGTCGATTTCTCGACTTTTTAACTTCTTGTTTTATAGGTTAGAAAAGCGTTTTCTCGTTCTAGAATATCCTAAAAGACATTTTCCTGGCATATATTGCCTAAAAAAAAAGTTGGAAAAATGGCCATTTTTTGAGCAAAACCATCGGTTAACCCCTTTGGAAAATTGTCAATTTCTCGAGTTCTTTTGAACTTCTTGTTTTTATAGGTTAGAAAAACTTTTTTTCGTTCTAGAATATCCTAGAAGACATTTTACTGGCCTATAGTGCCTAAAAAAAAAGTTCGAAAAATGGCCATTTTTTGAGCAAAACCATGGGTTAACCCCTTTGGAAAAATGTCAATTTCTCGACTTTTTTAACTTCTTGTTTTTATAGGTTAGAAAAGCGTTATTTCGTTCTACAATATCCTAAAACACATTTTCCTGGCCTATATTGCCTAAAAATAAAAGTTGGAAAAATGGCCATTTTTTGACCAAAACCATGGGTTCACCTCTTTGGAAAAATGTCAATTTCTAGACTTTTTTAACTTCTTGTTTTTATAGGTTAGAAAAGCGTTTTTTCGTTCTAGAATATCGTAAGAGACATTTTCCTGGCCTATATTGCCTAAAAAAAAAAAGTTCGAAAAATGGCCATTTTTTAAGCAAAACCATGGGTTAACCCCTTTGGAAAAATGTCAATTTCTCGACTTTTAACTTCTTGTTTTTATAGGTTACAAAAGCATTTTTTGTTCTAGAACATCCTAGAAGACATTTTCCTGGCCTATATTGCCTAAAAAAAAAAAGCTTCCAAAAATCACCATTTTTTGAGCAAAACCATGGGTTAACCCCTTTGGAAAAATGTCAATTTCTCGACTTTTTTAACTTCTTTTTTTTATAGGTTAGAAACGCGTTTTTTCGTTCTAGAATATCGTAGGAGACATTTTCCTGGCCTATATTGCCTAAAAAAAAGGGTTCCAAAAATGGCCATTTTTAAAGCAAAACCATGGGTTAACCCCTTTGGAAAAATGTCAATTTCTCGATTTTTTTAACTTCTTTTTTTTATAGGTTAGAAAAGCGTTTTTTCGTTCTAGAATATCGTAGGAGACATTTTCCTGGCCTATATTGCCTAAAAAAAAGGGTTCCAAAAATGGCCATTTTTAAAGCAAAACCATGGGTTAACCCCTTTGGAAAAATGTCAATTTCTCGATTTTTTTAACTTCTTTTTTTTATAGGTTAGAAAAGCGTTTTTTCGTTCTAGAATATCGTAAAAGACATTTTCCTGGCCTATATTGCCTAAAAAAAAAGTTTGAGAAATGGCCATTTTTAGAGCAAAACCTTGGAAAAATCCCTTGGAAAAATGTCAATTTCTCGACTTTTTTAACTTCTTGTTTTTATAGGTTAGAAAAGCGTTTTTTCATTCTAGAATATCCTAGAAGACACTTTACTGGCCTATAGTGCCTAAAAAAAAAAGTTCGAAAAATGGCCATTTTTTTTGAAAAACCATGTGTTAACCTGTTTGGAAAAATGTCGATTTCTCGACTTTTTTTAACTTTTGTTTTATAGGTTAGAAAAGCGTTTTCTCGTTCTAGAATATCCTAAAAGACATTTTCCTGGCATATATTGCCTAAAAAAAAAGTTGGAAAAATGGCCATTTTTTGAGCAAAACCATTGGTTAACCCCTTTGGAAAATTGTCAATTTCTCGAGTTCTTTTGAACTTCTTGTTTTTATAGGTTAGAAAAACTTTTTTTCGTTCTAGAATATCCTAGAAGACATTTTACTGGCCCATAGTGCCTAACAAAAAGTTCGAAAATGGCCATTTTTGAGCAAAACCATGGGTTAACCCTTTGAAAAAATGTCAATTTCTCGACTTTTTAACTTCTTGTTTTTATAGGTTAGAAAAGCCTTATTTCGTTCTACAACATCCTAAAACACATTTTCCTGGCCTATATTGCCTAAAAATAAAGGTTGGAAAAATGGCCATTTTTTGACCAAAACCATGGGTTAACCTCTTTGGAAAAATGTCAATTTCTAGACTTTTTTTAACTTCTTGTTTTTATAGGTTAGAAAAGCGTTTTTTCGTTCTAGAATATTGTAAAAGACATTTTCCTGGCCTATATTGCCTAAAAAAAAAAAGTTCGAAAAATGGCCATTTTTTAAGGAAAACCATGGGTTAACCCCTTTGGAAAAATGTCAATTTCTCGACTTTTAACTACTTGTTTTTATAGGTTACAAAAGCATTTTTTGTTCTAGAATATCCTAGAAGACATTTTCCTGACCTATATTGCGTAAAAAAAAAATGTTCCAAAAATCACCATTTTTTGAGCAAAACCATGGGTTAACCCCTTTGGAAAAATGTCAATTTCTCGACTTTTTTAACTTCTTTTTTTTATAGGTTAGAAAAGCGTTTTTTCGTTCTAGAATATCGTAAGAGACATTTTCCTGGCCTATATTAACTAAAAAAAAAAAGTTCGAAAAATGGCCATTTTTTAAGCAAAACCATGGGTTAACCCTTTTGGAAAAATGTCAATTTCTCGACTTTTAACTTCTTGTTTTTATAGGTTAGAAAAGCGTTTTTTCGTTCTAGAATATCCTAAAAGACATTTTCCTGGCCTATATTGCCTAAAAAAAAAAGATTCGAAAAATAGCCATTTTTTGAGCAAAACCATGGGTTAACCCCTTTGGAAAAATCTCAATTTCTCGACTTTTTTAACTTCTTGTTTTTATAGGTTAGAAAAGCGTTTTTTCGTTCTAGAATATCGTAAAAGACATTTTCCTGGCCTATAGTGCCTAAAAATAAAAGTTCGAAAAATGGCCATTTTTTGAGCAAAACCATGGGTTAACAAGTTTGGAAAAATGCCAATTTCTCGACTTTTTTAACTTCTTGTTTTTATAGCCTAGAAAAGCGTTTTTTCGTTCTAGAATATCCTAAAAGACATTTTCCTGGCCTATATTGCCTAAAAAAAAAAAGTTCGAAAAATGGCCATTTTTTAAGCAAAACCATGGGTTAACCCCTTTGGAAAAATGTCAATTTCTCGACTTTTAACTTCTTGTTTTTATAGGTTAGAAAAGCGTTATTTCGTTCTACAATATCCTAAAACACATTTTCCTGGCCTATATTGCCTAAAAAAAAAAAGTTCGAAAAATGGCCGTTGTTTAAGCAAAACCATGGGTTAACCCCTTTGGATAAATGTCAATTTCTTGACTTTTAACTTCTTGTTTTTATAGGTTAGAAAAGCGTTTTTTCGTTCTAGAATATCGTAAAAGACATTTTCCTGGCCTATATTGCCTAAAAAAAAAAGGTCGAAAAATGGCCATTTTTTGAGCAAAACCATGGGTTAACCCCTTTGGAAAAATGCCAATTTCTCGACTTTTTTAACTTCTTGTTTTTATAGGCTAGAAAAGCGTTTTTTCGTTCTAGAATTTCGTAAAAGACATTTTCCTGGCCTATATTGCCTAAAAAAAAAGGTGGAAAAATGACCATTTTTTCAGCAAAACCATGGGTTAACCCCTTTGGAAAAATGTCAATTTCTCGACTTTTTTTACTTCTTGTTTTTATAGGTTAGAAAAGCGTTTTTTCGTTCTAGAATATCGTAAAAGACATTTTCCAGGCCTATATTGCCTAAAAAAAAAAGTTCAAAAAACTGCCATTTTTAGAGCAAAACCATTGGTTAACCCCTTTGGAAAAATGTCAATTTCTTGACTTTTTTAACTTCTTGTTTTTATAGGTTAGAAAAGCGTTTTTTCGTTCTAGAATATCGTAAAAGACATTTTCCTGGCCTATATTGCCTAAAAAAAAAAAGTTCGATAAATGGACTTTTTTTGAGCAAAACCATGGGTTTGCCTTTGGAAAAATGCCAATTTCTCGACTTTTTTAACTTCTTGTTTTTATAGGTTAGAAAAGCGTTTTTTTCTTCTAGAATATCCTAAAAGACATTTTCCTGGCCTATATTGCCTAAAAATAAAAGTTGGAAAAATGGCCATTTTTTGACAAAAACCATAAGTTAACCCCTTTGGAAAAATGTCAATTTCTCGACTTTTTTAACTGCTTGTTTTTATAGGTTAGAAAAGCGTTATTTCGTTCTACAATATCCTAAAAGATATTTTCCTGGCCTATAGTGCCTAAAAAAAAAAGTTCAAAAAATAGCCATTTTTTGAGCAAAACCATGGGTTAAGCCCTTTGAAAAATGTCAATTTCTCGACTTTTGAACTTCCTGTTTTTATAGGTTAGAAAAGCGTTTTTTCGTTCTTGAATATCTTAAAAGACATTTTCCTGGCCTATATTGCCTAAAAAAAAAAAAAAAAAAAGGTTCGAAAAATGGCCATTTTTTGAGCAAAACAATGCGTTAACCCCTTTGAAAAATGTCAATTTCTCGACTTTTTGACTTCTTGTTTTTATAGCCTAGAAAAGCTTTTTTCCGTTCTAGAATATGGTAAAAGGCATTTTCCTTGCCTATAGTGCCTACAAAAAAAAGTTGGAAAAATGGCCATTTTTTGACCAAAACCATAAGTTAACCCCTTTGGAAAAATGTCAATTTCTCGACTTTTTTAACTTCTTGTTTTTATAGGTTAGAAAAGCGTTATTTCGTTCTACAATATCCTAAAAGACATTTTCCTGGCCTATAGTGCCTAAAAAAAAAAGTTCAAAAAATGGCCATTTTTTGAGCAAAACCATGGGTTAACCCTTTGAAAAATGTCAATTTCTCGACTTTTTGAACTTCTTGTTTTTATAGGTTAGAAAAGCGTTTTTTTTTTCTTGAATATCTTAAAAGACATTTTCCTGGCCCATATTGCCTAAAAAAAAAAAAAAGGTTCGAAAAATGGCCATTTTGGAGCAAAACCATGGGTTAACCCTTTGGAAAAATGTCAATTTCTCGACTTTTTTAACTTCTTCTTTTTAAAGGTTAGAAAAGCGTTTTTTCGTTCTAGAATATCGTAAAAGACATTTTCGTGGCCTATAGTGCCTAAAAATAAAAGTTGGAAAAATGGCCATTTTTTCAGCAAAACGATGGGTTAACCCCTTTTGAAAAATGTCAATTTCTCGACTTTTTTAACGTCTTGTTTTTATAGGTTAGAGAAGCGTTATTTTGTTCTAGAATATCTTAAAAGACATTTTCCTGGCCTATATTGCCTAAAAAAAAAAGTTCGAAAAATGGCCATTTTTTGACGAAAACCATACGTTAACCCCTTTGGAAAAATGTCAATTTCTCGTCTTTTTTAACTTGTTGTTTTTATAGGTTAGAAAAGCGTTTTTTCTTTCTAGAATATCCTAGAAGACATTTTACTGGCCTATGTTGCCTAAAAAAAAAAGTTGCAAAAATGGCCATTTTTAGACCAAAACCATGGGTTAACCCCTTTGGAAAAATCTCAATTTCTCGACTTTTTTAACTTCTTGTTTTTATAGGTTAGAAAAGCGTTTCTTCGTTCTAGAATATCCTAGAAGACATTTTACTGGCCTATATTGCCTAAAAAAAAAAGTTCGAAAAATGGCCATTTTTAGAGCAAAACCATGGGTTAACCCCTTTGGAAAAATGTCAATTTCTCGTCTTTTTTAACTTGTTGTTTTTATAGGTTAGAAAAGCGTTTTTTCGTTCTAGAATATCGAAAAGACATTTTCCTGGCTTATATTGCCTACAAAAAAAAGTTGCAAAAATGGCCATTTTTAGACCAAAACCATGGGTTAACCCCTTTGGAAAAATGTCAATTTCTCGACTTTTTTAACTTCTTGTTTTTATAGGTTAGAAAAGCGTTTCTTCGTTCTAGAATATCCTAGAAGACATTTTACTGGCCTATAGTGCCTAAAAAAAAAAGTTCGAAAAATGGCCATTTTTTGAGCAAAACCATGTGTTAACCCCTTTGGAAAAATGTCGATTTCTCTACTTTTTTAACTTCTTGTTTTTATAGCTTACAAAAGCGTTTTTTCGTTCTAGAATATCCTAAAAGACATTTTCCTGGCCTATATTGCCTAAAAAAAAAAATTCGAAAAATGGCCATTTCTTGAGCACAACCATGGGTTAACCTCTTTGTAAAAATGTTAATTTCTCGACTTTTTTAACTTCTTGTTTCTATAGGTTAGAAAAGCGTTTTTTCGTTCTAGAATATCCCAAAAGACATTTTCCTGGCCTATATTGCCTAAAAAAAAAAGTTGGAAAAATGGCTATTTTTTGAGCAAAACCATGGGTTAACCCCTTTGGAAAAATCTCAATTTCTCGACTTTTTTAACTTCTTGTTTCTATAGGCTAGAAAAGCGTTTTCTCGTTCTACAATATCCTAAAAGACATTTTCCTGGCCTATATTGCCTAAAAAAAAAAGTTCCAAAAACGGCCATTTTTTGAGCAAAACCATGGGTTAATCCCCTTTGGAAGAATGTCAATTTCTCGACTTTTTTGACTTCCTGTTTTCATAGGTTAGAAAAGCGTTTTTTCGTTCTAGAATATCCTAAAAGACATTTTCCTGGCCTATATTGCCTTAAAAAAAAAATTTCGAAAAATGGCCATTTTTTAAGCAAAGCCATGGGTTAACCCCTTTGGAAAAATGTCAATTTCTCGACTTTTAACTTCTTGTTTTTATAGGTTAGAAAAGCGTTTTTTCGTTCTAGAATATCGTAAAAGACATTTTCCTGGCCTATATTGCCTAAAAAAAAAAGGTTCGAAAAATGACCATTTTTTGAGCAAAACCATGGGTTAACCCCTTAGGAAAAATGTCAATTTCTTGACTTTTTTAACTTCTTGTTTTTATAGGTTAGAAAAGCGTTTTTTCGTTCTAGAATATCGTAAAAGACATTTTCCTGGCCTATATTGCCTAAAAAAAAAAGTTGGAAAAATGGCCATTTTTTGAGCAAAACCATGGGTTAACCCCTTTGGAAAAATGTCAATTTCTCGACTTTTTTAACTTCTTGTTTTTATAGGTTAGAAAAGCGTTTTTTCGTTCTAGAATATCCTAAAAGACATTTTCCTGGCCTATAGTGCCTAAAAAAAAAAGTTGGAAAAATGGCCATTTTTTGAGCAAAACCATGGGTTAACCCCTTTGGAAAAATGTCAATTTCTCGACTTTTAACTTCTTGTTTTTATAGGTTAGAAAAGCGTTTTTTCGTTCTAGAATATCGTAAAAGACATTTTCCTGGCCTATATTGCCTAAAAAAAAAGGTTCGAAAAATAGCCATTTTTTGAGCAAAACCATCGGTTAACCCCTTTGGAAAAATGTCAATTTCTCGACTTTTTAACTTTTTTTTATAGGTTAGAAAAGCTTTATTTCGTTCTAGAATATCCTAAAAACATTTTCCTGGCCTATATTGCCTAAACATAAAAGTTGGAAAAATGGCCATTTTTGAGCAAAACGATGGGTTAACCCCTTTGAAAAAATGTCAATTTTTGACTTTTTAACTTCTTTTTTTATAGGTTAAAAAAGCGTTTTTTCGTTGTAGAATATCCTAAAAGACATTTTACTGGCCTATAGTGCCTAAAAAAAAAGTTCGAAAATGGCCATTTTTTGAGCAAAACCATGGGTTAACCCTTTGAAAAATCTCAATTTCTCGACTTTTTAACTTCTTGGTTTAATTGGTTAGAAAAGCGTTATTTCCTTCTAGAATATCGTAAAGACATTTTCCTGGCCTATATTGCCTAAAAAAAAAAGTTCGAAGAATGGCCATTTTTTGAGCAAAACCATGGGTTAACCCCTTTGGAAAAATGTCAATTTCTTGACTTTTTTAACTTCTTGTTTTTATAGGTTAGAAAAGCATTTTTCGTTCTAGAATATCGTAAAAGACATTTTCCCGGCCTATATTCCTTAAAAAAAAAAGTTGGAAAAATGGCCATTTTTTGAGCAAAACCATCGGTTAACCCCTTTGCAAAAGGGTCAATTTCTCGACTTTTTTAACTTCTCGTTTTTATAGCCTAGAAAAGCGTTTTTCCGTTCTAGAATATCGTAAAAGACATTTTCCTGGCCTATAGTGCCTACAAAAAAAAGTTGGAAAAATGGCCATTTTTGTACCAAAATCATGAGTTAACCCCTTTGAAAAAATGTCAATTTCTCGACTTTTTGAACTTTTTTTTTTATAGCCTAGAAAGTTGTTTTCTCGTTCTAGAATATCGTAAAAAACATTTTCCTGGCCTATATTCCCTAAAAAAAAAGTTGGAAAAATGGCCATTTTTTCAGCAAAACCATGGGTTAACCCCTTTGCAAAAATGTCAATTTCTTGACTTTTTAACTTTTGTTTTATAAGTTAGAAAAGCGTTTTTTTCGTTCTAGATTATCGTAAAACACATTTTCCTGGCCTATATTGCCTAAAAAAAAAAAGTTGGAAAAATGGCCATTTTTTGAGCAAAGCCATGGGTTAACCCCTTTGGAAAAATGTCAATTTCTCGACTTTTTTAACTTCTTGTTTTTACAGGTTAGAAAAGCGTTTTTCGTTCTAGAATATCGTAAAAGACATTTTCCTGGCCTATATTCCTTAAAAAAGTCGAAAAATGGCCATTTTTTTTGAGCAAAACCATGGGTTAACCCCTTTGCAAAAATGTCAATTTCTTGACTTTTTAACGTCTTTTTTATAGCTTAGAAAAGCTTTTTTTTTTTGTTCTAGAATATCGTAAAAGACATTTTCCTGGCCTATATTGCCTAAAAAAAAAGGTTCGAAAAATGGCCATTTTTTAAGCAAAACCATGGGTTAACCCCTTTGGAAAAATGTCAATTTCTCGACTTTTTTAACTTTTTTTTTTAATAGGTTAGAAAAGCGTTTTTTCGTTCTAGAATATCGTAAAAGACATTTTCCTGGCCTATATTCCTTAAAAAAAAAAGTTCGAAAAATGGCCATTTTTTGAGCAAAACCATGGGTTAACCCCTTTGCAAAAATGTCAATTTCTTGACTTTTTTAACGTCTTTTTTTTATAGCTCAGAAAAGCGTTTTTTTTCGTTGTAGAATATCGTAAAAGACATTTTGCTGGCCTATATTGCCTAAAAAAAAGGTTGGAATAATGGCCATTTTTTGACCAAAACCTGGGTTAACCCCTTTGGGAAAATGTCAATTTCTCGACTTTTTAACCTTTTTTTCTTTCAGCCAAGAAAAGGGGTTTTTTTCCCCTGAGAAGGCGTTTTACCGTTCTAGAATATCGTAAAAGACATTTTCCTGTCCTATATTGCCTAAAAAAAAAAATGTTAGAGTAATGGCCATTTTTGGACCAAAACCATGGGTTAACCCCTTTGGAAAAATGTCAATTTCTCGACTTTTTTAACTTCTTGTTTTTATAGGTTAGAAAAGCGTTTTTTCATTCTAGAATATCCTAGAAGACACTTTACTGGCCTATAGTGCCTAAAAAAAAAAGTTCGAAAAATGGCCATTTTTTGAGCAAAACCATGTGTTAACCCCTTTGGAAAAATGTCGATTTCTCGACTTTTTTAACTTCTTGTTTTTATAGGTTAGAAAAGCGTTTTCTCGTTCTAGAATATCCTAAAAGACATTTTCCTGGCATATATTGCCTAAAAAAAAAGTTGGAAAAAAGGCCATTTTTTGAGCAAAACCATCGGTTAACCCCTTTGGAAAATTGTCAATTTCTCGAGTTCTTTTGAACTTCTTGTTTTTATAGGTTAGAAAAACTTTTTTTCGTTCTAGAATATCCTAGAAGACATTTTACTGGCCTATAGTGCCTAAAAAAAAAGTTCGAAAAATGGCCATTTTTTGAGCAAAACCATGGGTTAACCCCTTTGGAAAAATGTCAATTTCTCGACTTTTTTAACTTCTTTTTTTTATAGGTTAGAAAAGCGTTTTTTCGTTCTAGAATATCCTGAAAGACATTTTTCTGGCCTATATTAACTAAAAAAAAAAAGTTCGAAAAATGGCCATTTTTTAAGCAAAACCATGGGTTAACCCCTTTGGAAAAATGTCAATTTCTCGACTTTTAACTTCTTGTTTTTATAGGTTAGAAAAGCGTTTTTTCGTTCTAGAATATCCTAGAAGACATTTTCCTGGCCTATATTGCCTAAAAAAAAAAAGATTCGAAAAATAGCCATTTTTTGAGCAAAACCATGGGTTAACCCCTTTGGAAAAATGTCAATTTCTCGACTTTTTTAACTTCTTTTTTTTATAGGTTAGAAAAGCGTTTTTTCGTTCTAGAATATCGTAGGAGACATTTTCCTGGCCTATATTGCCTAAAAAAAAGGGTTCCAAAAATGGCCATTTTTAAAGCAAAACCATGGGTTAACCCCTTTGGAAAAATGTCAATTTCTCGATTTTTTTAACTTCTTTTTTTTATAGGTTAGAAAAGCGTTTTTTCGTTCTAGAATATCGTAAAAGACATTTTCCTGGCCTATATTGCCTAAAAAAAAAGTTTGAGAAATGGCCATTTTTAGAGCAAAACCTTGGAAAAATCCCTTGGAAAAATGTCAATTTCTCGACTTTTTTAACTTCTTGTTTTTATAGGTTAGAAAAGCGTTTTTTCATTCTAGAATATCCTAGAAGACACTTTACTGGCCTATAGTGCCTAAAAAAAAAAGTTCGAAAAATGGCCATTTTTTGAGCAAAACCATGTGTTAACCCGTTTGGAAAAATGTCGATTTCTCGACTTTTTTAACTTCTTGTTTTTATAGGTTAGAAAAGCGTTTTCTCGTTCTAGAATATCCTAAAAGACATTTTCCTGGCATATATTGCCTAAAAAAAAAGTTGGAAAAATGGCCATTTTTTGAGCAAAACCATTGGTTAACCCCTTTGGAAAATTGTCAATTTCTCGAGTTCTTTTGAACTTCTTGTTTTTATAGGTTAGAAAAACTTTTTTTCGTTCTAGAATATCCTAGAAGACATTTTACTGGCCCATAGTGCCTAACAAAAAAAGTTCGAAAAATGGCCATTTTTTGAGCAAAACCATGGGTTAACCCCTTTGGAAAAATGTCAATTTCTCGACTTTTTTAACTTCTTGTTTTTATAGGTTAGAAAAGCCTTATTTCGTTCTACAACATCCTAAAACACATTTTCCTGGCCTATATTGCCTAAAAATAAAGGTTGGAAAAATGGCCATTTTTTGACCAAAACCATGGGTTAACCTCTTTGGAAAAATGTCAATTTCTAGACTTTTTTTAACTTCTTGTTTTTATAGGTTAGAAAAGCGTTTTTTCGTTCTAGAATATCGTAAAAGACATTTTCCTGGCCTATAATTCCTAAAAAAAAAAAGTTCGAAAAATGGCCATTTTTTAAGGAAAACCATGGGTTAACCCCTTTGGAAAAATGTCAATTTCTCGACTTTTTTAACTTCTTGTTTTTATAGGTTAGAAAAGCGTTTTTTCGTTCTAGAATATCGTAAAAGACATTTTCCTGCCCTATAGTGCCTAAAAATAAAAGTTCGAAAAATGGCCATTTTTTGAGCAAAACCATGGGTTAACAAGTTTGGAAAAATGCCAATTTCTCGACTTTTTTAACTTCTTGTTTTTATAGCCTAGAAAAGCGTTTTTTGGTTCTAGAATATCGTAAAAGACATTTTCCTGGCCTATATTGCCTAAAAAAAAAAAGTTCGATAAATGGACTTTTTTTGAGCAAAACCATGGGTTAACCCCTTTGGAAAAATGCCAATTTCTCGACTTTTTTAACTTCTTGTTTTTATAGGTTAGAAAAGCGTTTTTTCCTTCTAGAATATCCTAAAAGACATTTTCCTGGCCTATATTGCCTAAAAATAAAAGTTGGAAAAATGGCCATTTTTTGACAAAAACCATAAGTTAACCCCTTTGGAAAAATGTCAATTTCTCGACTTTTTTAACTGCTTGTTTTTATAGGTTAGAAAAGCGTTATTTCGTTCTACAATATCCTAAAAGATATTTTCCTGGCCTATAGTGCCTAAAAAAAAAAGTTCAAAAAATAGCCATTTTTTGAGCAAAACCATGGGTTAAGCCCTTTGGAAAAATGTCAATTTCTCGACTTTTTGAACTTCCTGTTTTTATAGGTTAGAAAAGCGTTTTTTCGTTCTTGAATATCTTAAAAGACATTTTCCTGGCCTATATTGCCTAAAAAAAAAAAAAGGTTCGAAAAATGGCCATTTTTTGAGCAAAACAATGCGTTAACCCCTTTGGAAAAATGTCAATTTCTCGACTTTTTTGACTTCTTGTTTTTATAGCCTAGAAAAGCTTTTTTCCGTTCTAGAATATGGTAAAAGGCATTTTCCTTGCCTATAGTGCCTACAAAAAAAAGTTGGAAAAATGGCCATTTTTTGACCAAAACCATAAGTTAACCCCTTTGGAAAAATGTCAATTTCTCGACTTTTTTAACTTCTTGTTTTTATAGGTTAGAAAAGCGTTATTTCGTTCTACAATATCCTAAAAGACATTTTCCTGGCCTATAGTGCCTAAAAAAAAAAGTTCAAAAAATGGCCATTTTTTGAGCAAAACCATGGGTTAACCCCTTTGGAAAAATGTCAATTTCTCGACTTTTTGAACTTCTTGTTTTTATAGGTTAGAAAAGCGTTTTTTCGTTCTTGAATATCTTAAAAGACATTTTCCTGGCCCATATTGCCTAAAAAAAAAAAAAGGTTCGAAAAATGGCCATTTTTGGAGCAAAACCATGGGTTAACCCCTTTGGAAAAATGTCAATTTCTCGACTTTTTTAACTTCTTCTTTTTAAAGGTTAGAAAAGCGTTTTTTCGTTCTAGAATATCGTAAAAGACATTTTCGTGGCCTATAGTGCCTAAAAATAAAAGTTGGAAAAATGGCCATTTTTTCAGCAAAACCATGGGTTAACCCCTTTTGAAAAATGTCAATTTCTCGACTTTTTTAACGTCTTGTTTTTATAGGTTAGAGAAGCGTTATTTTGTTCTAGAATATCTTAAAAGACATTTTCCTGGCCTATATTGCCTAAAAAAAAAAGTTCGAAAAATGGCCATTTTTTGACGAAAACCATACGTTAACCCCTTTGGAAAAATGTCAATTTCTCGACTTTTTTGACTTCTTGTTTTTATAGCCTAGAAAAGCTTTTTTCCGTTCTAGAATATCGTAAAAGACATTTTCCTGGCCTATAGTGCCTACAAAAAAAAGTTGGAAAAATGGCCATTTTTGGACCAAAATCATGGGTTAACCCCTTTGAAAAAATGTCAAATTCTTGACTTTTTGAACTTTTTTTTTTATAGCCTAGAGTGTTGTTTCCTCGTTCTACAATATCGTAAAATACATTTTCCTGGCCTATATTGGCTAAAAAAAAGTTGGAAAAATTGCCATTTTTTGAGCAAAACCATGGGTTAACCCCTTTGGAAAAATATCAATTTCTCGACCTTTTTAACTTCTTGTTTCTATAGGTTAGAAAAGCGTATTTTCGTTCTAGAATATCGTAAAAGACATTTTCCTGGCCTATATTGCCTAAAAAAAAAACTTGGACAAATGGCCATTTTTTAAGCAAAACCATGGGTTAACCCCTTTGGAAAAATGTCAATTTCTCGACTTTTTTAACTTCTTGTTTTTATAGGTTAGAAAAGCGTTTTTTCGTTCTAGAATATCCTAGAAGACATTTTACTGGCCTATAGTGCCTAAAAAAAAAGTTCGAAAAATGGCCATTTTTTGAGCAAAACCATGGGTATAACCTTTTTGGAAAAATGTCAATTTCTCGACTTTTTTAACTTCTTGTTTTTACAGGTTAGAAAACCGTTATTTCGTTCTAGAATATCGTAAAAGACATTTTCCTGGCCTATATTGCCTAAAAAAAAAGTTTGAAAAATGACCATTTTTTGACCAAAACCATGGGTTAACCACTTTGGAAAAATGTCAATTTCTCGACTTTTTGAACTTCTTGTTTTTATAGATTAGAAAAGCGTTTTTTCGTTCTAGAAAATCGTAAAAGACATTTTCCTGGCCTATAGTGCCTAAAAATAAAAGTTGGCAAAAATGGCCATTTTTGGAGCAAAACCATGGGTTAACCCCTTTGGAAAAATGTCAATTTCTCGACTTTTTTAACGTCTTGTTTTTATAGGTTAGAAAAGTGTTGTTTTGTTCTAGAATATCTTAAAAGACATTTTCCTGGCCTATATTGCCTAAAAAAAAAAGTTCGAAAAATGGCCATTTTTTGACCAAAACCATGCGTTAACCCCTTTGGAAAAATGTCAATTTCTCGACTTTTTTGACTTCTTGTTTTTATAGCCTAGAAAAGCTTTTTTCCGTTCTAGAATATCGTAAAAGACATTTTACTGGCCTATAGTGCCTAAAAAAAAATGTTCGAAAAATGGCCATTTTTTGAGCAAAACCATGGGTTAACCCCTTTGGAAAAATGTCAATTTCTCGACTTTTTTAATTTCTTGGTTTTATAGGTTAGAAAAGCGTTTTTTCGTTCTAGAATATCGTAAAAGACATTTTCCTGGCCAATAGTGCCTAAAAATAAAAGTTGCAAAAATGGCCATGTTTTGAGCAAAACCATGGGTTAACCCCTTTTGGAAAAATGTCAATATCTCGACTTTTTTAACTTCTTGTTTTTATAGGTTAGAAAAGCGTTTTTTCGTTCTAGAATATCCTAAAAGACATTTTACTGGCCTATAGTGCCTAAAAAAAAAAGTTCGAAAAATGGCCATTTTTTGACCAAGACCATGGGTTAACCCTTTGGAAAAATGTCAATTTCTCGACTTTTTTAATTTCTTGGTTTTATAGGTTAGAAAAGCGTTTTTTCGTTCTACAATATCGTAAAAGACATTTTCCTGGCCTATAGTGCCTAAAAATAAAGGTTGCAAAAATCGCCATTTTTTGAGCAAAACCATGGGTTAACCCCTTTGGAAAAATGTCAATTTGTCGACTTTTTGAACTTCTTGTTTTTATAGGTTAGAAAAGCGTTATTTCGTTCTAGAATATCGTAAAAGACATTTTCCAGGCCTATATTGCCTAAAAATAAAAGTTCGAAAAATGGCCATTTTTTGAGCAAAACCATGGGTTAACCCCTTTGCAAAAATCTCAATTTCTCGACTTTTTTAACTTCTTATTTTTATAGGTTAGAAAAGCGTTTTTTCGTTCTAGAATATCCTAAAACACATTTTACTGGCCTATAGTGGCTAAAAAAAAAAGGTTCGAAAAATGGCCATTTTTTGAACAAAACCATGGGTTAACCCCTTTGGAAAAATGTCAATTTCTCGACTTTTGTAACTTCTTGTTTTTATAGGTTAGAAAAGCGTTATTTCCTTCTACAATATCCTAAAAGACATTTTCCTGGCCGATATTGCTTAAAAATAAAAATTCGAAAAATGGCCATTTTTTGAGGAAAACCATGGGTTAACCCCTTTTGGAAAAATGTCAATTTCTCGACTTTTTCAACTTCTTGGTTTTATAGGTTAGAAAAGCGTTATTTCGTTCTACAATATCGTAAAAGACATTTTCCTGGCCTATATTGCCTAAAAGAAAAAGTTCGAAAAAATGGCCATTTTTTGACCAAAACCATGCGTTAACCCATTTGAAAAAATGTCAATTTCTCGACTTTTTTAACTTCTTGTTTCTATAGGTTAGAAAAGCGTATTTTCGTTCTAGAATATCGTAAAAGACATTTTCCTGGCCTATATTGCCTAAAAAAAAAACTTGGAAAAATGGTCATTTTTTGAGCAAAACCATGGGTTAACCCCTTTGCAAAAATGTCAATTTCTTCACTTTTTTAACTTCTTCTTTTTATAAGTTAGAAGAGCGTTTTTTTCGTTCTAGACTATCGTAAAACACATTTTCCTGGCCTATATTGTCTAAAAAAAAAAAGTTGAAAAATGGCCATTTTTTGAGCAAAACCATGGGTTAACCCCTTTGGAAAAATGTCAATTTCTCGACTTTTTTAACTTCTTGTTTTTATAGGTTAGAAAAGCGTTTTTTCGTTCTAGAATATCCTAGAAGACATTTTACTGGCCTATAGTGCCTAAAAAAAAAAGTTCGAAAAATGGCCATTTTTTGAGCAAAACCATGGGTATAACCTTTTTGGAAAAATGTCAATTTCTCGACTTTTTTAACTTCTTGTTTTTATAGGTTAGAAAAGCGTTATTTCGTTCTAGAATATTGTAAAAGACATTTTCCTGGCCTATATTGCCTAAAAAAAAAGTTTGAAAAATGACCATTTTTTTACCAAAACCATGGGTTAACCCCTTTGGAAAAATGTCAATTTGTCGACTTTTTAAACTTCTTGTTTTTATAGGTTAGAAAAGCGTTTTTTCGTTCTTGAATATCGTAAAAGACATTTTCCAGGCCTATATTGCCTAAAAAAAAAAAGGTTCGAAAAATGGCCATTTTTTGAGCAAAACCATGGGTTAACCCCTTTGGAAAAATGTCAATTTCTCGACTTTTTGAACTTCTTCTTTTTATAGGTTAGAAAAGCGTTTTTTCGTTCTAGAATATCGTAAAAGACATTTTCCTGGCCTATAGTGCCTAAAAATAAAAGTTGGCAAAAATGGCCATTTTTGGAGCAAAACCATGGGTTAACCCCTTTGGAAAAATGTCAATTTCTCGACTTTTTTAACGTCTTGTTTTTATAGGTTAGAAAAGTGTTATTTTGTTCTAGAATATCTTAAAAGACATTTTCCTGGCCTATATTGCCTACAAAAAAAAGTTCGAAAAATGGCCATTTTTTGACCAAAACCATGCGTTAACCCCTTTGGAAAAATGTCAATTTCTCGACTTTTTTGACTTCTTGTTTTTATAGCCTAGAAAAGCTTTTTTCCGTTCTAGAATATCGTAAAAGACATTTTACTGGCCTATAGTGCCTAAGAAAAAAAGTTCGAAAAATGGCCATTTTTTGAGCAAGACCATGGGTTAACCCCTTTGGAAAAATGTCAATTTCTCGACTTTCTTAATTTCTTGGTTTTATAGGTTAGAAAAGCGTTTTTCGTTCTAGAATATCGTAAAAGACATTTTCCTGGCCTATAGTGCCTAAAAATAAAAGTTGCAAAAATGGCTTTTTTTTGAGCAAAACCCTGGGTTAACCCGTTTTGGAAAAATGTCAATTTTTCGACTTTTTGAACTTCTTGTTTTTATAGGTTAGAAATGCGTTATTTCGTTCTACAATATCCTAAAAGACATTTTCCTGGCCGATATTGCCTAAAAATAAAAGTTCGAAAAATGGCCATTTTTTGAGCAAAACCATGGGTTAACCCCTTTTGGAAAAATGTCAATAACTCGACTTTTTTAACTTCTTGGTTTTATAGGTGAGAAAAGCGTCATTTCGTTCTACAATATCGTAAAAGACATTTTCCTGGCCTATATTGCCTAAAAAAAAAGTTCGACAAATGGCCATTTTTTGACCAAAACCATGCGTTAACCCCTTTGAAAAAATGTCAAATTCTCGACTTTTTTAACTTCTTGTTTTTATAGGTTAGAAAAGCGTTTTTTCGTTCTAGAATATCGTAAAACACATTTTCTTGGCCTATATTCCTTAAAAAAAAAAGGTTGGAAAAATGGCCGTTTTTTGAGCAAAACCATGGGTTAACCCCTTTGCAAAAATGTCAATTTCTCGACTTTTTTAACTTCTCGTTTTTATAGCCTAGAAAAGCGTTTTTCCGTTCTAGAATATCGTAAAAGACATTTTCCTGGCCTATAGTGCCTACAAAAAAAAGTTGGAAAAATGGCCATTTTTGGACCAAAATCATGGGTTAACCCCTTTGAAAAAATGTCAATTTCTCGACTTTTTGAACTTTTTTTTTTATAGCCTAGAAAGTTCTTTTCTCGTTCTAGAATATCGTAAAAAACATTTTCCTGGCCTATATTGCCTAAAAAAAAAGTTGGAAAAATGGCCATTTTTTGAGCAAAACCATGGGTTAACCCCTTTGCAAAAATGTCAATTTCTTGACTTTTTTAACTTCTTGTTTTTATAAGTTAGAAAAGCGTTTTTTTCGTTCTAGAATATCGTAAAACACATTTTCCTGGCCTATATTGCCTAAAAAAAAAAAAGTTGGAAAAATGGCCATTTTTTGAGCAAAACCATGGGTTGAAATTGACATTGACATTTGGAAAAATGTCAATTTCTCGATTTTTTTAACTTCTTGTTTTTATAGGTTAGAAAAGCGTTTTTTCGTTCTAGAATATCGTAAAAGACATTTTCCTGGCCTATTTTGCCTAAAACGAAAGTTCGAAAAATGGCCATTTTTGGACCAAAACCATGGGTTAACCCGTTCGGAAAAAATGTCAATTTCTCGACTTTTTGAACTTCTTGTTTTTCTAGGTTAGAAAAGCGTTTTTTCATTCTAGAACTTCGTAAAAGACATTTTCCTGGCATGTATTGCATAAAAAAAAAAGTTCGAAAAATTGCCATTTTTTGACACAAACCATGCGTTAACCCCTTTGGAAAAACGTCAATTTCTCGACTTTTTTAACTTCTTGTTTTTATAGGTTAGAAAAGCGTTTTTTCGTTCTAGAATATCCTAAAAGACATTTTCCTCGCCTATATTGCCTAAAAAAAAAAAGTTCGAAAAATGGCCATTTTTTGAGCAAAACCATGGATTAACCCCTTTGGAAAAATGTCAATTTCTCGACTTTTTGAACTTCTTGTTTTTATAGGTTAGAAAAGCTTTATTTCGTTCTAGAATATCCTAAAAACATTTTCCTGGCCTATATTGCCTAAACATAAAAGTTGGAAAAATGGCCATTTTTTGAGCAAAACGATAGGTTAACCCCTTTGGAAAAATGTCAATTTCTTGACTTTTTTAACTTCTTGTTTTTATAGGTTAAAAAAGCGTTTTTTCCTTGTAGAATATCCTAAAAGACATTTTACTGGCCTATAGTGCCTAAAAAAAAAAGTTCGAAAAATGGCCATTTTTTGAGCAAAACCATGGGTTAACCCCTTTGGAAAAATCTCAATTTCTCGACTTTTTTAACTTCTTGGTTTAATTGGTTAGAAAAGCGTTATTTCCTTCTAGAATATCGTAAAAGACATTTTCCTGGCCTATATTGCCTAAAAAAAAAAGTTCGAAGAATGGCCATTTTTTGAGCAAAACCATGGGTTAACCCCTTTGGAAAAATGTCAATTTCTTGACTTTTTTAACTTCTTGTTTTTATAGGTTAGAAAAGCATTTTTCGTTCTAGAATATCGTAAAAGACATTTTCCCGGCCTATATTCCTTAAAAAAAAAAGTTGGAAAAATGGCCATTTTTTGAGCAAAACCATCGGTTAACCCCTTTGCAAAAGGGTCAATTTCTCGACTTTTTTAACTTCTCGTTTTTATAGCCTAGAAAAGCGTTTTTCCGTTCTGGAATATCGTAAAAGACATTTTCCTGGCCTATAGTGCCTACAAAAAAAAGTTGGAAAAATGGCCATTTTTGTACCAAAATCATGAGTTAACCCCTTTGAAAAAATGTCAATATCTCGACTTTTTGAACTTTTTTTTTTATAGCCTAGAAAGTTGTTTTCTCGTTCTAGAATATCGTAAAAAACATTTTCCTGGCCTATATTCCCTAAAAAAAAAGTTGGAAAAATGGCCATTTTTTCAGCAAAACCATGGGTTAACCCCTTTGCAAAAATGTCAATTTCTTGACTTTTTTAACTTCTTGTTTTTATAAGTTAGAAAAGCGTTTTTTTCGTTCTAGATTATCGTAAAACACATTTTCCTGGCCTATATTGCCTAAAAAAAAAAAGTTGGAAAAATGGCCATTTTTTGAGCAAAGCCATGGGTTAACCCCTTTGGAAAAATGTCAATTTCTCGACTTTTTTAACTTCTTGTTTTTATAGGTTAGAAAAGCGTTTTTTCGTTCTAGAATATCGTAAAAGACATTTTCCTGGCCTATATTCCTTAAAAAAAAAAGTTGGAAAAATGGCCATTTTTTGAGCAAAACCATGGGTTAACCCCTTTGCAAAAATGTCAATTTCTTGACTTTTTTAACTTCTTGTTTTTATAAGTTAGAAAAGCGTTTTTTTCGTTCTAGATTATCGTAAAACACATTTTCCTGGCCTATATTGCCTAAAAAAAAAAAGTTGGAAAAATGGCCATTTTTTGAGCAAAGCCATGGGTTAACCCCTTTGGAAAAATGTCAATTTCTCGACTTTTTTAACTTCTTGTTTTTATAGGTTAGAAAAGCGTTTTTTTCGTTCTAGAATATCGTAAAACACATTTTCCTGGCCTATATTGCCTAAAAAAAAAAAAGTTGGAAAAATGGCCATTTTTTAAGCAAAACCATGGGTTGAAATTGACATTGACATTTGGAAAAAATGTCAATTTCTCGATTTTTTTAACTTCTTGTTTTTATAGGTTAGAAAAGCGTTTTTTCGTTCTAGAATATCGTAAAAGACATTTTCCTGGCCTATATTGCCTAAAAAAAAAGTTGGAAAAATGGCCATTTTTGGACCAAAACCATGCGTTAACCCCTTTGGAAAAATGTCAATTTCTCGACTTTTTTAACTTCTTGTTTTTATAGGTTAGAAAAGCGTTTTTTCGTTCTAGAATATCGTAAAAGACATTTTCCTGGCCTATATTGCCTAAAAAAAAAAAGTTGGAAAAATGGCCATTTTTGGAGCAAAACCATGGGTTAACCCCTTTGGAAAAATGTCAATTTCTCGACTTTTTTAACTTCTTGTTTTTATAGGTTAGAAAAACATTTTTCGTTCTAGAATATCGTAAAAGACATTTTCCCGGCCTATATTCCTTAAAAAAAAAAGTTGGAAAAATGGCCATTTTTTGAGCAAAACCATGGGTTAACCCCTTTGCAAAAATGTCAATTTCTCGACTTTTTTAACTTCTCGTTTTTATAGCCTAGAAAAGCGTTTTTCCGTTCTAGAATATCGTAAAAGACATTTTCCTGGCCTATAGTGCCTACAAAAAAAAGTGTGAAAAATGGCCATTTTTGTACCAAAATCATGAGTTAACCCCTTTGAAAAAATGTCAATTTCTCGACTTTTTGAACTTTTTTTTTTATAGCCTAGAAAGTTGTTTTCTCGTTCTAGAATATCGTAAAAAACATTTTCCTGGCCTATATTGCCTAAAAAAAAAGTTGGAAAAATGGCCATTTTTTCAGCAAAACCATGGGTTAACCCCTTTGCAAAAATGTCAATTTGTTGACTTTTTTAACTTCTTGTTTTTATAAGTTAGAAAAGCGTTTTTTTCGTTGTAGAATATCGTAAAACACATTGTCCTGGCCTATATTGCCTAAAAAAAAAAAAGTTGCAAAAATGGCCATTTTTTGACCAAAACCATAAGTTAACCCCTTTGGAAAAATGTCAATTTCTCGACTTTTTTAACTGCTTGTTTTTATAGGTTAAAAAAGCGTTATTTCGTTCTACAATATCCTAAAAGACATTTTCCTGGCCTATATTGCCTAAAAATAAAAGTTGGAAAAATGGCCATTTTTTGAGCAAAACCATGGGTTAACCCCTTTGGAAAAATGTCAATTTCTTGACTTTTTTAACTTCTCGTTTTTATAGGTTAGAAAAGCGTTTTTTCGTTCTAGAATATCCTACAAGACATTTTACTGGCCTATAGTGCCTAAAAAAAAAAGTTGGAAAAATGGCCATTTTTTGACCAAAACCATGCGTTAACCCCTTTGGAAAAATGTCAATTTCTCGACTTTTTTAACTTCTTGTTTTTATAGGTTAGAAAAGCGTTTTTTCCTTCTAGAATATCGTAAAAGACATTTTCCTGGCCTATATTCCTTTTAAAAAAAAGTTGGAAAAATGGCCATTTTTGAGCAAAACCATGGGTTAACCCCTTTTGGAAAAATGTCAACTTCTCGACTTTTTTAACTTCTTGGTGTTATAGGTTAGAAAAGCGTTATTTCGTTCTAGAATATCGTAAAAGACATTTTCCTGGCCTATATTGCCTAAAAAAAAAAGTTGGAAAATGGCCATTTTTTGACCAAAACCATGCGTTAACCCCTTTGGAAAAATGTCAATTTCTTGACTTTTTTAACTTCTTGTTTTTATAGCTTAGAAAAGCGTTTTTTCGTTCTAGAATATCGTAAAACACATTTTACTGGCCTATATTCCTTAAAAAAAAAAAGTTGGAAAAATGGCCGTTTTTTGAGCAAAACCATGGGTTAACCCCTTTGCAAAAATGTCAATTTCTCGACTTTTTTAACTTCTCGTTTTTATAGCCTAGAAAAGCGTTTTTCCGTTCTAGAATATCGTAAAAGACATTTTCCTGGCCTATAGTGCCTACAAAAAAAAGTTGGAAAAATGGCCATTTTTGGACCAAAATCATGGGTTAACCACTTTGAAAAAATGTCAATTTCTCGACTTTTTGAACTTTTTTTTTTATGGCCTAGAAAGTTGTTTTCTCGTTCTAGAATATCGTAAAAAAACATTTTCCTGGCCTATATTGCCTAAAAAAAAAGTTGGAAAAATGGCCATTTTTTGAGCAAAACCATTGTTTAACCCCTTTGCAAAAATGTCAATTTCTTGACTTTTTGAACTTCTTGTTTTTATAAGTTAGAAAAGCGTTTTTTTCGTTCTAGAATATCGTAAAACACATTTTCCTGGCCTATATTGCCTAAAAAAAAAAAGTTCGAAAAATGGCCATTTTTTGACCAAAACCATGCGTTAACCCCTTTGGAAAAATGTCAATTTCTCGACTTTTTTAACTTCTTGGTTTTATAGGTTAGAAAAGCGTTTTTTCGTTCTAGAATATCGTAAAAGACATTTTCCTGGCCTATATTCCTTTAAAAAAAAAGTTGGAAAAATGGCCAATTTTTGAGCAAAACCATGGGTTAACCCCTTTTGGAAAAATGTCAATTTCTCGACTTTTTTAACTTCTTGGTTTTATAGGTTAGAAAAGCGTTATTTCGTTCTAGAATATCGTAAAAGACATTTTCCTGGCCTATATTGCCTAAAAAAAAAAGTTGGAAAAATGGCCATTTTTTGAGCAAAACCATGGGTTAACCCCTTCGGAAAAAATGTCAATTTCTCGACTTTTTGAACTTCTTGTTTTTATAGGTTAGAAAAGCGTTTTTTCATTCTAGAACTTCGTAAAAGACATTTTCCTGGCCTATATTGCCTAAAAAAAAAAGTTGGAAAAATGGCCATTTTTGGACCAAAACCATGGGTTAACCCCAAATGTCAATTTTTTGACTGTTTAAACTTCTTGTTTTTATAACCTTAAAAACGTTTTTTTCTTCTAGAATATCTAAAAGAAATTTTCTTGGCCTATATTGGGTAAAAAAAAAAAAGTTGGAAAAATGGCCACTTTTGGACCAAAACCATGGGTTAACCCCTTTGGAAAAATGTCAATTTTTCGACTGGTTGAACTTCTTGTTTTTTTAGCCTAGAAAGGCGTTTTTCCTGGCCCATATTTCCTAAAGGAAAAAGTTGGAAAAATGGCCATTTTTTCAGCAAAACCATGGGTTAACGAATTTGTAAAAAATGGAGGTTTTGAACTTCTTTTTTGATAGCCTAGAAAGGCCTTTTCTCTTTCTAGAATATCGTAAAAGACATTTTTCTGTCCTATATTGCCTAAAAAAAAAAATTCGCAAACATGGCCATTTTTGGACCAAAACCATGGGTTAATCTCTTTGGAAAAGTGTCAATTTTTCTTTCTAGAGTATCAACAAATAACATTTCTTGGCCTGTTTTGCCCAAACACAAACTATGGAAAAAATTCCAATTTTTGACCAAAACCATTGACTAACCCCTTTGAAAAAATTGGAATTTTTTCCACTTTTGTGGAAGAAATTTTTATGTTAAAGAAAGCCTTCTTTTCTTTCTATAGTATTAGCAAATAATATTTCTTGGCCTATTTTAGCCAAACACAAACTATGGAAAAAAATTCCAATTTTTGACCAAAACTATGGACTAACCCCTTTGCAAAAATTCGAAGTTTGCCATTTCTTGAGAAGAAATTTTTGTGTTAAAGAAAGCCTTCTTTTCTATCTAGAGTATTAGCAAACAATATTTCTCGGCCTATTTTGCCCAAAAACAAACTGTGGAAAAAATTCTAATTTTTGACCAAAACCATGGACTAACTCCTTTGCGAAAATTCGAATTTTGCCACTTTTTTGAAAATAAATTTTTATGTTAAAGAAAGCCTTCTTTTCTATCTAGAATATCAGCAAACGATATTTCTCGGACTATTTTGCCCAAAAACAAACTATGGAAAAACTACCAATTTTTGACCATGGACTAACCCCTTTGGAAAAATTCGAATTTTTACGCCGTTCTAAAAACACATTTTTATTACACGGAAAACCTTTCTTTTTCTATCTACAATATCAGCGAACAATATTTCTAAGCTTTTTTGCGCAAAAAGAAAGTAGGGAAAATTTTCAAATTTTTTACCAAATCATGGCTTCTGGAAAATTGGAATTTGTTCACTATCTAAACAATACATTTTTATAGTAAAATAACAACAAAAATATTTCAGGTGTATGTTGTGTAAAGTCCATGAATCTCCATATCAAGCATGTGAAACCAGACCATGCACCTTTCACACATGTTGTGTCTGCTGCAAGCATTTCCCAGGTGTCTGCTTCAACCTTGGTAAGCTCTTCATGTCTCAGGTGCTAATATCCTCAGCCAGGCGATGTCTTGCTGAGAGACTTTGAGCCCACTGCAAACGTCCGAGGAAAATCTTGTTTTATGCAGGACATCTCTACTCTGAAGGATTCTCCTGACAAAGAATGGATCCCAACAGTCGGGGATCCTAAGGAAGAAGAAAAGAAGTTGCTGTTTCAGCTTTCAAGTGAGTCAAAGAAAGATCGAGGTGACTCCACTGAGCCAGGTCATGTTCGCTGAGCAACAACCAGGCTGCTATTTGGTGCTCCCTTTCCAACCAGCCAAACGACACCCAAACTGAAAATGCTAACCCCATTTGTCAGTTCTTTTCCAAAAATTAGCCCACCCATACATCTGTGCAGGACTCTGTTTAAATTAGCTATGCTAAACCATATGCTCCTGTATAAATAAATAAATAAATAAATAACACATTTTCGTTATATTGAGGTATCTGGCTTAAATTGTTTAATAAGACAACACTCAAGGTCTCAAAATACCGCAACGAATAATTATTTCACATACACACAATTATTTATTAGTGACAAAGAAAAGGATCAAAATGGCTGGATATTAGCCACGTTTTTTTTTTGGCATTTTTAATCACGAAAAAAAAAAGTTAGGATGAATAACATTATAAAAAAAAAAACATGGCAAATATCCATACTAAATGGCCAACAAAGACAACTAATAATTGTGTTCCCCTACCTGAGAAACACATATCTCTAGTGATATGCGTTCCTCTACCTGGGAAACAAATATCCCTGGTGCTATGTATTCCCCCACCTGGGAAACACATATCTCTAGTGATATGTGTTCCTATACCTGGGAAACACGTATCCCTAGTGATATGTGTTCCCCTAAAAGGGAAACACATATTCCTAGTGATATGTGTTGCTGTGCCTGGTAAACACATATCCCTAGTGATATGTGCTCCCCTACCTAAGAAACACATATCCCTGGTGACATGTGTTCTCCCACATGAAAAACACATATCTCTAGTGATATGTGTTCCTCTACCTGGAAAACACGTATCCCTCTTGCTCTGTGTTCCCCCACCTGGGAAACACGTATCCCTAGTGATATGTGTTCCCCCATCTGGGAAACACATATCCCTAGTGATATGCGTTCCCCTACCTGAAAAACACATATCTCTAGTGTTATGTGTTCCTCTACCTGGGAAACACGTATACCTACTGATATGTGTAACCCACCTGGGAAACACGTATCCCTAGTGATATGTGTTCCCCTACCTGGGAAACACATATCCCTAGTAATATGTGTTCCCCACCTGAAAAACACATATCTCGAGTGATATGTGTTCCCCCAAATGAAAAAAACATATCTCTAGTGATATGTGTTCCTCCACCTGGGAAACACGTATCCCTGGTGCTATGTGTTCCCCCACCTAAGAAACACATATCCCTAGTGATATGTGTTCCCCCACCTGAAAAACACATATCTCTAGTGATATGTGTTCCTCTACCTGGGAAACATGTACCCCTAGTGATATGTGTTCCCCCACCTGGGAAACAAGTATCCCTAGTGATATGTGTTTCCCCACCTGGGAAACACAAATCCCTAGCGATATGTGTTCTCCTACCTGAAAAACACATATCCCTAGTGATATGTGTTCCTCCACATGAAAAACACATATCTCTAGTGATATGTGTTCCTCTACCTGGGAAACATGTATCTCTGGTGCTATGTGTTCCCCCAACTGGAAAACACGTATCCCTAGTGATATGTGTTCCCCCAGCTGAAACACACATATCTCTAGCGATATGTGTTCCTCTACCTGCGAAACACGTATCCCTAGTGATATATGTTCCCCTACCTGGGAAACACATATCCCTAGTGATATGTGTTTCCCCACCTTGGAAACGCATATCCCTAGAGATATGTGTTCCCTAACATGAAAAACACATATCACTAGTGATATGTGTTCCCCCACCTGGGAAACACATATCCCGAGTGATATGTGTTCCCCCACCTGGGAAACACATCTCCCTAGTGATATGTGTTCCCCTACCTGGGAAACACATATTCCTAGTGATATGTGTTCCCCCACCTGGGAAACACATATCCCTACTCCCTAGTGATATGTGTTCTTCGACCTGAAAAACACATATCTCTAGTGATATGTGTTCCTCTACCTGGGAAACACGTATCCCTGGCGATATGTGTTCCCCCACCTGGGAAACACATATCCCTAGTGATATGTGTTCCCCTACCTGGGAAACACATATCCCTAGTGATGGATATGTGTTTCCCCACATGAAAAACACATATCTCTAGTGATATGTGTTCCTCTACCTGGGAAACATGTATCTCTGGTGCTATGTGTTCCCCCAACTGGAAAACACGTATCCCTAGTGATATGTGTTCCCCCAGCTGAAACACACATATCTCTAGCGATATGTGTTCCTCTACCTGCGAAACACGTATCCCTAGTGATATATGTTCCCCTACCTGGGAAACACATATCCCTAGTGATATGTGTTTCCCCACCTTGGAAACGCATATCCCTAGAGATATGTGTTCCCTAACATGAAAAACACATATCACTAGTGATATGTGTTCCCCCACCTGGGAAACACATATCCCGAGTGATATGTGTTCCCCCACCTGGGAAACACATCTCCCTAGTGATATGTGTTCCCCTACCTGGGAAACACATATTCCTAGTGATATGTGTTCCCCCACCTGGGAAACACATATCCCTACTCCCTAGTGATATGTGTTCTTCGACCTGAAAAACACATATCTCTAGTGATATGTGTTCCTCTACCTGGGAAACACGTATCCCTGGCGATATGTGTTCCCCCACCTGGGAAACACATATCCCTAGTGATATGTGTTCCCCTACCTGGGAAACACATATCCCTAGTGATGGATATGTGTTTCCCCACCTGGGAAACACATATCCCTAGTGATATGTGTTCCTCCACCTGGGAAACACGTGTTCCTAGTGATATGTGTTCCCCCACCTGGGAATCACATATCCCTAGTGATATGTGTTCCCCCACCTGGGAAACACATATCCCTAGTGATATGTGTTCCCCCACCTGAAAAACACATATCTCTAGTGATATGTGTTCCTCTACCTGGGAAACAGGTATCCCTGGTGCTATGTGTTCCCCCACCTGGGAAACACATATCCCTAGTGATATGTGTTCCCCCACCTGAAAAACACATATCTCTAGTGATATATGTTCCTCTACCTGGGAAACACGTATCCCTTGTGATATGTGTTCTCCCACCTGGGAAACACGTATCGCTAGTGATCTGTGTTCCCCAACCTGGGAAACATATATCCCTAGTGATATGACTTATTTTTCTTATTCTTGCGGGACTAATGTGGCAAATCCCGAACAGGCAAGGTGGACCTGAAAACGGGTTGAATACCTACCAAGAGCTTGACCTGAAGGAAAATATGCATCTCATGACATGTGCAGAATCCACTACCATTGAGCTTGTCTGCAGAATGGACAACAACTGCACACCAAAAGACATCCTGTAAGGAAAGCCTCCAGTGGCTCAACATTACTCTGTTGGCCGTTTACTGTTTCAAGAGGGTATAGAAGAGGTACATGAAGCTAGGGAAGATCAATGCAGCCAGCTACTCCAACATTGCACCAGGCCAGTTCTTGTTATATTTAAGCTCTATTTAGTCCATCGATCTCCATATTCAACTCAAACATCTGAAACCAGGCCATCCAGAATCCACACATGTTGTGTAACTTGCAAGTGTTTCCCAGCTGTTTGCATCAACCTTGGTAAGCTTCACATGTCTCCTGTAAATATCCTTATCCAAGCAGACTGTCTTGCTGACAGACGCTGATCCCACTGCAAACCTTCCAACAAATGTATTTTTATGTTGGAAGTCTCTTCTCGCAAGAATTCTCCTGATGAAGAATGGATCCCAATGGTGAGGTTACCTATGAAATAGGGAAGAGAAGCAGATTTTGTTGCAGTTATTAAGACATACAAAGAGTGAGGTGGATCCACAGAGCCATGTCATACCCTGGGCCAAACTTTTTCACTGAATATGGTATGCACACACTTATCCAACCTGCTCAAAGTCAGCAACAAGCTTTATTTCGTGTGCCTGGAGATCTTGCAAGAGAAGACGATTTGTGCGAAAAAATTGCACCGACTGAGCTTGTTTCAAAAAACAAATGCACAAAAATATACCAGGGGTTATCTCAAACACACCTTGGCTATTTGAACCTGCGACCACCTGCTCAGCAGACCGATGCTCTCTCAACTGAGCTAACAAGGCTACAATGAAGTCATTGAGCTATGAGTAGCCAAAGCCACAGACGAAACTAAACCCTGTTACTAACTGGGGTTAATCTAGCTACGAGGTAAGAGTAAAAATTATTTAATTTTATGGATGCACTTGGGAAGTTTGGAGAGCACTCAAGAAGCTAGAGTTGCTCTTGGCTATACCTTGAGCAACTCTTACGTTTCTCTCATGCTCTCCAAAATTTCTGCATGCATCTATAACTCAACATACACACGCTAAGTATGAACCAATTCTTCATTACATGGCTGCCTGGAGATCAAAATTTCTCTTCTTGGTGTTCAAAACCATTGTAATATCCTCTACGTTTCTCATTATGCATAATTATGCATTAGTGGCAAAGCATAAGGTCTAGATGGCTCGATAGTGGCAAAATTCTTTTACGCATTTTTTGGGACTGAAATAACGATACAAATAAGAACAAGGCCAATATCTAGCTGTGTTAACCAAACAAGCTTTTGTCAATAAAGGATTTAGCAAATGGCATTCATTCTTGCAGGACCAACACAGGATATCGATGAACATGGAAATAGGTCGAATACTTACCAAGTGCTTTACTTGAAGGGAAATACATGTATCTCATGCAGGTGCAGACTCCACTACCATTCATCTACCACTGTGCCTAAGCTTGTCTGCAGAATGAACGACAGCCTCACACCAAAAGACATCCGTAAGGAAAGCTTCCAGTGTGCTCGACATCTGTTGGCAGTCCACTGTTCCAGAGGGTATCTAGACGAGGTACATGAAGCTAGCCAAGGTCAAGGCAGACAGCTGAGAGGCATTTGTGGGTGACGGCAACATGGTGCTCCAGTGCAGCACCTGGCCAGTTCTTGTGGTACTCAGGCTCCATAATTATCAAGCATCTGAAAACAGAACATCCAGATTCCAGACACATTGTGTCACTTGGCCATTTACTGTTTCAAGAGGGTATAGAAGAGGTACATGAAGATCAATGCAGCCAGCTACTCCAACATTGCACCAGGCCATCGATCTCCATATTCAACTCAAGCATCTGAAACCAGGCCATCCAGAATCCACACATTGTGTCACTTGCAAGTGTTTCCCAGCTGTTTACATCAACCGTGGTAAGCTTCACATGTCTCCTGCAAATATCCTTGTCCAAGCAGTGTCTTGCTGAGAGACCCTGATCCCACTGCAATCCTTCCAACAAAAATAATACATACATACATAACCTTTATTAAAGTGTCTTGTCGTTCTAGTGCCTATTGGCACTAATTGGGGACACCTTTAAAACTAAATTACATCATTAATAGAAACTAATTAAGTACTATAAAAGCCGGAAATTGACACTATTCAAGCTAAGTGCTCTTTTACACTCTAAAAACTAAGTTCTAGATTTAACACTTCGAAGCTAAGTTCGAAAATTTACAATATAAAAACTAAATGCGTATATTAGCTCGGACACTAAAATGAATAAGTAAATATGCGTACGTCCTCTTAATCTAAGCATAAGCGGCATTCACTCCCACATCCCTCAAGAAATGATGTTACATCCTTCTTACGTATCATTGTCCTAAAAGTTGCCAAAGTTGCAATATTTCTCTCCTCCTTGCTTAGTTTAGACCATAATTGTGGTCCGAGAAATCTGAGAGAATGTTTTCCATAAGTAACAGTTTTAAACCGAGGTAAGACAAAATCTGCATTTCTTAGGTTATATCTCTTACTATTAATATTCTCCTCGTTGATATTAAAAATATCCGCAATTTGGTTCACTGTTAATTTGTTTTTTACTTTAAACATCAAAATGAGTATAAAAACATCAAAATGAGTATATCTTTTCTCGCAAGTCTCTTCTCGCAAGGATTTTCCGCTTGAAGAATGGAACGTAATGGTGAAGTTACCTATGAAACAGAGAAGAGAAGCAGTTCTTAACTCAGTTATCAAGTGATACAAAGAATGAGGTGGATCCACAGAAACAGGTCATGCTCTGGGCCAAACGTTGTTATTAAATACTTGGTATGCAACACTTCACCAAGTGACTTTCAACCAGCTGAAACAACACCCGGATTAGAAGTTCCTAACCCTATTAGTCAGTACTATACAATGTAATTGAAATAGCCCTCCTAAACCTGTAAGACAAATGTTGGTTGAGTATTAGGCTTCAATACTAGCTGTTTCCATGGTTATAAGGTTACTGCAAGAATTCTTACAAATATATCTAGAACATTTAAGCTGTTACAAGTTCTAAGTGAGCCTGGCAAAGGAGTTTTGAAAACCTGTGTGGGAGACTGTTGAGCATTTGACTCTACAAAACCACATAATTTCAAATTCCACTGGTCAAGAATTTTGCACTGATCATGTCATGTCATTTTGCACTGAACACAGAACTTCCATTTTCATGGAAAGTGCTCTACAATTTATCTGAAAAAAAAAAAATGATCCGTGAAAATGCCATGACCTAGGCCTGGTATGAGAGTTACTTGCTCCGGGTTATGGGTTCCTGGCATCAAAAGTCTGTTTGAAATGGATCTGTAAAGATCCCATTAGGCTTATTATTTATATTGTTTTAGGAATGAAGATTAATATTTTACATGGTTAGACTTAAACAAATTATCTGTACATTCAAACTCAACTCTCCTGGACCCTGTGCTGAAATTCTTGTTGTGCATACATGTACACTATATACTTAGACTTTGTATATTCAGAATCTTATGTTTGTTGTTATTTTAATTTAGATCGAGGACCACAAGTTTACTAGTTTCTGTAACAATTCCGTGCTACCCTCTTTAAATAAATAGAGGATATTACATGGCCGCGCGGAGATACGAAATTTCTCTTAGAGTGTTGAAAAATATTTCACGACTGAGAGCAGTGAACGGGTGAAATATTTTTTCAACACGAGAAGAGAAATTTTGTGTCTCCAAGCAGCCATCTAATGTTCTATTTATTATATAAACACCAATGAAATACCAAACCATTTCACTTTAAGTTTTTTGGTGTGAAAGGCATGATTTATCATGTAGCCATAGCAACGGTGATATTTTCACATGTGAAGATAACATGTTATTTTCACATGTGAAGATATCAAGTTTTCGCATGAAAGCTCTGCTGGTATTTCATTGGTGTATATATAATAAAGTCTATTATTATTATTATTATTATTATTACAACTATGTACAGTGGAACTCTGTCTTATTGCCACCTCTGTAATACAGTCACCTTGTTATTATGGCCACTTTTTTTAGGCCCAGCAAAATGACCATATATTTATTTTTATTATATAAACTGCAGTGTTTTACAAGGATTTCTACCACCGAGAAATGTGGTATCTGAAGATATCGATAATTTCGCTGACATCAGGTTTGTCTCTTAAATTGTACTTAAATTCGTTGGTGTATCATCGAAACATCTTCGGGTCTTCCTCGAAAGTGCTCAGCAATCTTGGGAAATCTTCGGACATCTTCGGAAATTTTCGGAAATTCTCGGAAAATGTTCGGGAACGTTTGTCTGGTCTTCGGGACAATTTGAAAAATCTTCGGAAATCTTCGGAAGGTGGTCGCAAATCTTTGGAAAATCATCAAAAACGCCGTCATCAGTATGTTTATATAATAAAAAGAATATTACACGTTAGCTCGAAGATATGAATTTTATGTTCTCGTGGCAAGAGCAATATCTCACTCGTTCGCTGCGCTCACTCGTGAGATATTGTTCTTGCCATTCGAACATAAAATTCATATCTTCTCACCACCGTGTAATATTCTCTATATAAACTAGCAAAACCCAACGGTTGCGCAGTGTGAGCGACAACAATCGAAGGTCAAAACGCTTTTGCTCCAGCACTGTGCTTTCGCAAGTTTCATGTGAAAGACGGTCAAAACATACGTGATCAAGTGATAGAAGGTCCGAACACTGGTCATCGAAGTGCGTGCTGTGCATTCCATACATTCTTAGTGGAAGTCCAAACGAATGCTGGATACATACATGCGACGCATGGGTAATAACAACCTAGAGACTGCAGGCTCCTCTTGTCGCCCGCAAAAACCTCTGCTAATGTGGTCACCTGTTTATGTGGCCAACAGCCACATTCTAAAATCCCAAACAGTAGCTTGTTTTCCAGCACTGTTGCCATTTTAGGACAAAAACAACTTAACACACCTAACAATGGTTTGCCCCAGGATGGGGGAAGGGAGGGCAACCCATGGGAATTAGGCTTAATGAAATGCACGTGGGTAGGGAATTTGAATCCTAGGCCCAGTTGTTCAAACACCAGTTAGCACTCACCCAGGGTTAAATAATATTTTAATGCGGGTTTTTTTTTTTTATCAAAAGCACTCTCTCGGATAATTTTCTCTGTTCTTTTTAGAGTATCCAGTCATCAAATGGTAGGCAAATAGAATTAAACTGAATTTGCTTTTTAATCTCTCATATCTGAGTTCAAATTTGGTACTAACCCTGGGTTATCTTGACCAAGCTTTGAAACAACCCAGCCCTGAACATCCCCAGGGTGGGAAATTTGACTCAGCTGCCATCTTGAAAAGTGGAGGACCTGGGAATGAGTGATAAGAGGTCCTCCATCTTAGAAAATAACCAGTAGTCATCTCAAATCTGGTGGAGTTTCCCACATTTTGATGTGTTCATTTCTATGTGAAGGATGTTAGAACAAAAGTTAGGAGTATCTTGTTGCCTGTTAAGCAACGAAATGTTGTTTTACTGCATTTTTCGCAAACATGCGAACTCTAAAGTTCAAAAGCCGCCTTCACAATTGCGTTTTTCGTTGCTGTCAATCATAATTACCATCAGAAGCAATGAGTCTTGACACAGAGAAACTCACAACACGGATCGAAATCCACCAATCAGAAATCACAATCCATGACCTTTTGAACCTGTTAAAGGAAAGTTTTGTTTCCTAAGAGGTCCGTGAAGCTGATTGACGGCAGCGAAAAACGCAATCGTCAGTTGGCTTTTGAACTTCAGAATTCGCATGTTTGTGAAAAGTGCAGTAACACCCATCAGTGATCTATCTTCGAAGTTTTATGACAAAAAGTATTTTGTTCCCCAGCACTGAGAAGTAATACTTGCACAAAGTGTAATTTGGAAATACTCTTTCCACTTACAAGTTTTCACCAGATGCTGCCCTACCACAAGTTCTTGATAAAACAAAAGATCAAAGAATCATACTGTATGTAAAGACATGAAATAGTCCTGGAATTCTATGATAGATTTGCTAGTATACTCCAATATGTATGTCCAATTAAATGAAATTCTGGACCACAGTTACAAACACCAGCCCTTATATTAGACGTTAACCCTTCTTGAAGATGATAATGTCATGTTCTGGCATTGCACATTTTGTATAACAGTAAACACTGGGTGAAACAATTCAACTGTACTTTCCGGAGTATAGAATGTGTGTTACTGGTAAATTGCCAGCCGCACTAAATATCCAGCTAGAATATGTCTTCTACACTTGGGGAAATACACAAAGTTTGTGGGTACCATTATTTTGTCACCATTATTACTCTCTGGAGACGCTCAGTGCTACAATAAAGGCTGTTGTGAGTGCCTATTAGTTCACCCCACAGGTGAGAAATTGACATTTGAAAACCTCCCGTGGGTTGCCCCCATCCCTGGGCAAACCATTGATAGGTGCATAAAAGTATCATGCGATGCTTACCGCAAGTTAGTCACGGTAAACTTGAGGTTGACTAACCGGTCCTCTAACCTCGCTTTGAACAATGCAATTTTTACCTCAAGTTATAAACAAACTATCCTGTTCCAGTCATTCTGATAGTCAGGACGTTACAAATCAATATTTTAGATACTCGATTAAAATCAATAGTAATCGACCGAAATCGATTATAATTATCTGTTAACATTGAAAATCAATCAGTTGAGTTTTTGTGATTATCAATTTTACTGATTTCTGTAATTAAACCATCAATTTTATCAATTTTGATCGGAAAATATCGAAAACATAAAAAACAAAACCACTCAATAAGTCAAAAGATGTACCGCTCGTTACTTCAGCTTTGAATGGAAAAAAAAATGAGTGACTCTAGCCAAATTTGTGATCATCAATTTTTATCGATTACTATTTTAATAACTAATCAATCGACAAATATCGACTATTATCAAGTACTATCAATTAATCGATTACGTTTTCGGTGATCGATTTCAATCGATTTGCAACGTCCTGTGATAGTGGGTAGTGGTGCAAGATAAGAAAAAGCGTGCAAAAGTGTAGAGGAGGGGACTGAGGATGATCTCCTAACAAACCCACTGAACCCGCGGTTAAGAAATTTATCCTTCGGATTATGGCAAATGTTAGGCAAATGTTATGTACCTTCAAAGGTTAAGCTTGTGGGTTTACAATCCACTGCGACATAAAACAATGGAAAACAAAACACATTTCCTGATAGGTTTTAAGTGTTTCGTATCCAAATACATCGAGAAAACAACGAAGACAACTTAATCAACCGGTCAGTATAAAACACGGACTGCGGACTGCGGACTACGGACTGCGGACTGGGTATAAAATATGGACTAGGTATAAAACGCGGACTACAAAATACGGACTGGGTATAAAACACGGACAAGGTATAAAACGCGGACTGCGGACTGGGTATAAAACACTGACTACGGACTACTTTGGTAAAAACCGTGCAAATTGGTTCTAGGTAAGGAAAAATTTGATCAAAAGATCGCTAAATAGCAAGACACGTGAGTTAAAGTTGAAAATACTCCTATAAATTCTTGGTGGTGGTGTCGCGCCCGGTTCTCTGAATCATGAGCCGGATCAAAATGCTACTTTCTTCACCCATTTTTAGAGCTTGTCTTGGTCTCTAACAATCATGAAAGGGGTCAGGATCAGGGGTGGTACTCCCTTCTATAATAGAAGGGTAGGGGGTTTGGGCCTTTTTGGTCTGACAACACTTTGCCCATTTTGGTGTGGAATCGGGTATGGTTTTCGAGGGAACTACGGGAGCATACATGAAATAGAAATGTCACGAATTCCAAATACATTTGGAGAATTTTTTGTTTCCGCTCTAACTTGGTAATGATGACAATATTTCTGCCTAATTAGACCTAGCCTGTTCAAGGCTCTGAGATAGTTGGGTCCGCTGAATTGAGAAAAAAAGCGAAAACACGAAAATAAAACGGGAAAAACTGGGGAGTCTCCCCAACTATCTGAGAACCTGGAACAGGCTAAATTAGGCCAGGTCCGAAAATGGGTATGGATTTTCAAGATCTAGTCTGAAAACGGGTGTGGAAAATGACAATTTTTGGTCTGCAATAAGGTCAGGATTCGGAGAACCGAGCACTACACCCCCACCAAGAATTCCCAGTAGTACCCCCTCCGGGGATCAGGAGCAGGGTGTAAATCATGTCATCATAATCATCGTTTAGAATAGGATGACTCATTTCGGTTATTATTCACGTATGTGAGTAATCCCTCGCACCTAAATACTGCTTTTGTGCATCGCATTGACCTTCTCGTCTGAGTTCTTCATTCAGTTCTTATAATTATATTCCCAAGGCTTTATTTGAAGCGGAATTGTGGCATCCGATAAGAAATTTACTGATCATACTATTTTTTTTTTTAATTCGGTGCCTCTTATTGGTTTAAAACTGCAAATTGAAATCTCTTCAAACTCCTTCTTTTTATAAAACTCAGAGTCTAATTTCAGTTGCCTTGAGGCCTTCCTTCTCAGTGGGAAGAATAGACTACGTGAACAGCCAAGGGAATGTTAAAGCTGGGACTACTGTTTTTGCTAGTCCGCTTTCTATTTCTCTCAGTTTTACCTTCTAAAGCTGTTTTTATATACATAGTCCGTAGTTCGCGTTTTATACCTAGTCCGTGTTTTATACTCAGTCCGGAGTCCGCGTTTTATACCTAGTCCGTATTTTATACCCAGTCCGCAGTCCGTGGTCCGCAGTCCGCAGTCCATATTTTATACTGACCGCTTAATCAACTTGTGCTTCTACTGCGGCGACCTTTCATTGAGACATCTAAGACTGCACACCCGTTATAAGGGAATTTCAAACGACAAAGACGAAGCACAGATTGTCGCGATAGTTAGCACATTAACATGAGAGTTTAAAAAAGAGAAACTTTAAAGTACAAGTTAATTCTTTGCTTACCTGAAACCTGCTCTGAATCGCTCGTTGTGTAGGCTCCGGTAGGTACGTCATATATGGTAAATTAAAAAGCCGCTGTTCGGTAAATGAGCCCGCCCAGCTCCCCTGCTCTTCCGCAGTGTCAGAAACAAGATGAACAGCTAACTAAACAGAGACAATTAGCATCACCTTGAAATGGCCTGTTTACATGGAGGTGGGGGACACCAGAGGAAGGTGAGGTAACCCACTAAGATGTGGTAACTCGCCTTTCCATATAATCTCTCATTTTAATTTGATCACGTTTACATGATAGGTGGGGTGACCATGGGAGATTATATGGACAGCATGTAAAGAGGGTACGTCTGTTTTCCTTTCATCCACGACTCCTTCCTTCCTTCTCTGAGTAGCAGTGAAGTAAGGTGAAAGAGCAGGAGAAGAAGAAGGATGGACGCAGAAACGTTTCAAGCGCGGTTTCCAGGTTTGCGCAGAAAGCAGATGGATATATCCAATCTGATTGGTTCAAATTGTATCCATTAGAACGGGAACAGTAAATAGAATCACCCCTTACCGAAGGCCGAGTTTTCTTTTAGAGATCGATCCTGTACTCAGGTTACAAATGACTAAGGTCACAGAGCTTCTTTCACTCGTATGGGTTCCCTTGATTAGCACTGTTATTAATAATTGCGGATGTACTTTGAGGAAAACATCTTCTAACCATCTGCACACTTCTAGTGTGTCACCATGGCAAACAAACTAGAAAACTGTATCTTCTAGCCACGCCTGTGGCAAACCTGGAACTAGCATGTTCCAGGCTTAAAAATATTAGCGCAGTCGTGCAGTTAGCCTTCATATAAAGACGCATTATTTTTTCGCTTTTTCTCAGGAGATCGAAGGCAAGCGCCAAGCGAGCGAGGAGCGCCTTCCACCGTAGCGCGTGCCCGGCACCCCTCGCTCGCCTGAAAAACGCGAAAATATATAACGCCTGTTAGTAAAATTCAACTTGTGGTCTATAATCAATGCTGCGTTCTGATTGGTTCAGCTTCTACTAAGCTATATGTTATAGACCACAAGTAGCGGAAAGCGCCGGCTTTGAAAGGGGCTGAATCGCGTTTTGCTAGCTAAAGTTGTTTTGTCTCGATGTTTTTTACCAACTAGCTGGATTTTTAAACTGAAAAGGACCGCAAACGAGTATGCCGCAAAACGTAAGATCTATAAAAGACTTGACCAGCATAAAACATATACTGAGTAGACACACTGAATTCTGGATTTTACTAAAACAATTTTTCCTCTCGCCCTCGTGGGATTTGAGTCGATAGCCCGTTCGGCCTTCGGCCTCCCATTCGGGCTCGAGGAATAATTATTCAGGGTATCGTATAAAGTTGATGTAAAGAAACGCTCGGGGGCTGGGGAGAGACAACGGGCTCCTATTTTTGGCTCCTTTTTTTTTCCACCACCGCCCCCTTTTCCCAGATCATGCGCGTCTTATTTTCATTTGGCTGAGAGCCTAGCACAGGCTAACCTGGAAAACGTTAGAAACGAACAAATTGATGAGGTTTAATTTTGATCCAGTACTGTTCCTTCCGCTTAAAAGAAAAAAATCTGGAATAAGATAGCTGCGACATCAGCTCGTGTATCTTATAATTAAAACTGCTGACAGGTAGTATTAACAAACATCCAAGTAATTAAAACCTGCCAAAAAGCTTTCAAAAAGACAATAAGAAATTGAATAGGTGAAAAAGTGTGCCTGATTTTTTTCAGCCCTCCAAGAATAGAATTTTTTTTTTCTCAAATCTTTGTTAGTTCCTTTATCCTAATGCCTCAGATATGCTTTATATATGTGTTGAAACAAGAGCTGAAAAACTGAAGTAATTTATCCGCTGACATCCATTTGATAGGAAACTTACCATAAGACGTAAAACATTCGATCTGGGAATTCTTGAACTTCGAGGTTATCAGTTTGAGAATCTTGGCTCAAAGCCGCCTGTTACCGTTAATATCACAGTGGACCCTTTGAGCTCACCGATTAGTTTAAAAGCCACATTTAACACTACATTTTCAGTTCTTGTTTTTTCTTTTATTTGAGGCTATTAGGGTTTTTAAAAAGTCTTTAAAGATCGAGTTATCACGTGATCTATTTCGATCGGTCCAAGACAACATGACGAAGTTTAATCTGAGATAAAATCTTTATAGTTTGATAACGCAAAAAGACACGGGAGATCTGTAGTAATCTCGCCAATGATCATAACAATAGCTGCAGTACACATGTTTCTGTAAACTGAATGAACTCCGGAAGACATCAAAACATGTCCTTCTGTAGCACCGATTTCTTGCATTCTTTGGGAGAAACCTTCTTGACCACAATCAGCTGGCCAAATGCCGCCTAGCTTTTACCAGCGAAAAAGGTGCTTAATTGTTATAAATTCTGTTTCGTGTATGTTTGTTTTTCTTTCGGCTACAAATTTGAAGGCTGCAATGTAATAAACTGACCAGTTAAAGATAGTTTACAAACAAAGATCTCCAACTGAAAAGCCAGGCGGCCCGTCATCGTTGAGTCAGGTAGTTCGGATGTTTTACGCTGCGTCTTCTTAAAGCAAACTGTGTAGCCATGGCGTTTCGTTTCCTTTGACTGAAATTCTCATAAACTTCTGCTATATTTTCATGAGCTTCTTGGAAGCCAGGCTTAAAAGATAATTTACATATTGTCCAAAAAAGGACACAATATTCTTGCTCGAAAGATCATTTGTTTGCTTCTTCAAGCTGAATATTAGAGGTTAGTGACTCAACACTAACATGTTCCAAATCTAACTTGGTTGACAAAACCCCACAGTCACTAGATGACGTTGAGCCAGATGGGCTTGCTGAACACTTGGACGAGTCCTCATTACCCAGGACACCGCAATCAGAGCAAATATTAGGCTCGTTAGAGTCCATTTCTTTAAGTACAGTGCTTAAGAATGTAATGTACTTCATAGAAAGTTTAAGAATGTCGTGTTTTGAGAGTTTTTTGTCTGGTGGGTATGTAGGAAGAAGTTTTCTGAGCTCCCCAAAGGCCATGTTGACATGGTGTTGTCGCCATCGTTCCCGACTGTTTGTAAAATTCCTTCGACTTTGGAACGGATTGTCGAACTCAAAATGGATTGGTCTCCGCCTGATAGCCGTCCCGTAATATCCTACTGGTATGGAAGCACGACTGTGATAATATGGAGAAATATCAGACCGACGAGATCGCGTGTGAGTTACTAAAGACGTACTTACTTTCCAAGACATTTGCATCCGACCGCGAGGGATTCGTAAAGGAAATGAACACTGTAAATGAACGATGTCGTATCAATAACCGCTCATCAAAAACTTCAGTTTGCTATATCTGCCCTCCAACGGACGTATCACTCCAGAGATACGTGTAATGAGTAGTTTGGCCTTGAATGGATAGGTTATAAGTATCCTTCCTTGCGTGCGATAAAAACAATGTCACACTGACACGATACACGAGTTTCCCCGGGCTTAGTTTACTGGAAATAGCAAGCCCTTAAGATAAGTTTTTGCTATATGTCAAACAGATATCTTGCCTTGTTTTGATAAATATCGAAATATCGTCATTTTCCGCCAATCCCATGTCAAGAAACAACCGTCATTATCAGCTAGATCTAAAACCTTTAAGATTGGAATTAATTACACACCCCCTCGCATGCGGTGTTCGGAAACGTTTTTTTTCTTCTTCTTCTTGCTCCAACATGACACATGCATCATACAGCTGTAAGAAGGTAACACGAGCAGTTGTTATAAGGCAGTGCTTTGCATTCCCGTTTTGAGTCTTAAAAAGCAAAAAAGGTACAGTTGCGGACGCGAAAGTTTAAGGCGGATCGCGTTAGGCATGACGAAAATGTACAGATTGCGGCCATGTAGATGAAAGGTCTTACTACAAATTTACAAGTTACTTCATTTGTTTATTTACTTAACAAGCCAATAGGAATAATAAAATCTATTTGAGGAAACCGCTTGACCGAGGCCTCTCTCCAAACAAACTACTTTACATATTTCGAGTGTAAAAGTAGATTAGCTTACTTGAACCGAGGTCATACAAACAATCGTAAGTCAGCCACAATGATGTTCTGCACTTCCCAGTTTTGAAATACCATCAGATAAAATGTTCCAATTAGCTTACTGTCTTTTATAATCCCGGCTAATTACAGTTAAGTTAGTTATTTGCTTATGAAAACTATTTAGAAAAGTTGAGACCTCCAGCCCCGTTAAGTTAAGCCCCAAGGTGAAGACACATTTATACACGTACGATTTTTCTTGTCGTATTCCGGTGTTGTTTTTCAATAAAGAAGAAGATCATGTGAGCGGACACCATCTATTCAGCTTCTTTTTTAACGGAGCAGTTCTCTGGAACAGCCTACCCTGTGATATGGGAGAGCAGCTACATCATTAAGTCAATTTGAACGATTAGGTCATCTGAATTTCTGATTTTTTAAAAAGTATTGTGTACGTGGCATTCATGAAAAACAGGTCTTAGTAAGGTTAGTTGTATATTGTTAAGGGTACAGAATTAATCTATTCTATTCTAACTTTTTAGTTTAGACGCGTTGGCGAAATCTCAAAGCGAGAGCGAGCGTTATTGAGCCAGATCAGGAGCATCTTCTTATGATACAGTCCTGTGCATAGGCAAGGCCAGGGGTACTCATATTTAGGTGGTTTTGGCTCTTTTTCCTGTAGGCGAAATCGGTACGTGACCATTCGAATGAATTGAATGAGTACTAACTGAGCAGCGACCTCCTATCAAGATGGCTAGCTCCGTAACTTTAACGGTTTGTTTGTCGGGATAAAATTCTAGAAAGTGACTATGAAATGAAAATCAATGACCAGTTTTTCCTGTTGAACATTCTTTCTTATCAAACAGGGACTTCTACCTTTTGAGTCTACTATGGATGAAGCCCTTAATGTGACCATTCAAACGAAAATTATTCTGAGAAGAACTTTCTTGTGGTACGCTGGTGTAGCTTTGAGTACGTGGATGAAATGCTATTACTGTGTGTGACTATTCAATAAAAGTTATTGAGCATTTCTATCCTGTGATCGTTGATATTGTTTATTATTCTGCACAAGATCGCGGGTAAACTTGCGACTCTGTAGATAATATCATGTGACTGTTCAAATGAAACTGAGCAGACCTGAGCAGCACACTACTTTGATTTACTAATTCCGCACTTGGCAGCCGGTGGTGGTAGGGGACCTCAATCTGCACCCCACCCCACCCCACCACCACCCCCCCCACCCCCCCTCTCCACTCCAACTCCTATTCATATTTCAGGGAGAGAGTTAAACGGGTCTCTACAGCTTCACAACTGGCCATTTTCGAATTTTTAAAATTCATACTTAGTGTCGAGGCTGAGGGGAATGAAACAAATGCAAACTCATTGCAATTCAGCTATGAATAGTTCATTTCTTTTGTTTTAATCCGCTCAGCCTCAAGCCCAGTATGAATAGGTTATTTCCGAGTTCCAAAATCTTTCACATTCTAAACGAGTCTAAGAAAATCGTTTTCATGTCCATAGTCTCGCTCTTAGACTCGCCTTTAAACATAGGCGTGGTGAGGAGCAACTCGTGTTACCTACCCAATAAATTGGGCTAAAGTTGGCTAATGTTCTGTCGTCGCTGAAACGTTTGATCCTAAGCTTGCTGAAATCCACAATGGCGTGTCCATTCACATAAAAGCACTGATCAGGAGTAATTTCATGTGGTATAATTTGTTCTGCTGTTAAAAACGGAAGTAGTTGAAATTCAAATGCGATTTTTCTTAAAAACATAATCTACTGAGTACTTCCTTCTTAATTTCTGTGAGTTCCAACCAATGGCCAAAAGGGATAAAGAAAAGCTACAGGAATTGGCTCCGCGTCGCTCACGTCAATTCTCGAGGATGCGCTGTCCAAGCTAAGCGTCACTAACCCGCGCCCGGGCCGCGGTTTTAATATCCGGTTCATAAGTTCGAAGTATATAGTGTTTACAGTCTCTACCTAAACTAAAGAGCAGGCACTCCAAAAGTTAAGCCACAAAAATTTTCAATACCGGTACTTAAAACAATAACAGGTTTGTTCCTTAACTATGGCTTCAGATGTAAAAATCAAAAAACTCGGCATTTGTGGCCCGTTCGTTCATGCGCGTCCATACTCATATGGGGAGTTTTCCACAGCTGACTAATGCTATATTTTGTTACTAATTAGTGATAACCTTTTAAAACAAGCTCATTAGATTCTTGAACCCCTAATTCCACTGCATCATTTTACAGGTCGTTTAAGCTCATATTTACCTCATACCGTATTGAGGTATTACTATTTATCTCCGTCGCATCTCTGTGAAGTTGCGGTATTTCCTTCGATATGTCGCCCGCAAGTCCGAGCGTTCCGATCCTCATCGCGCAGCACCAAACTCAACGCTTAAGTCTTCAAAAATAGCCGTATTTTATTTCTCGTGAGGGTTAATCCATTCAAAAAGATAAAACCCGTCACGACATGTTTTGCAAACAAATTATAACAAAAAGTCTCTAATGCAATGCACTGTGCTGTCCGATACTTCGTATATGAATACTAACTAACAACTGGATTTCGTTTAAAAATGCAAACCTATGGATTCCAGAAATTCTGCATAGTGGAGACAATAGTACCCACTTTAGGATATCCGCATCAGCATCAGCACTCTGAGTGTCCTGAGAATGTCTGAGTGACAGCAGAAAAGGCAGCTTCCTTGTAGCTTTCATTTGAATAGTCACACTTTAGGATGCATCCACAGCCTCTAGAATGCTAGAACTACCGTGTGCCGTATAATAGACAGCTAGATGGCCACACTTACAGATTTCATCTACAGACTTAAAAGTAAAACCACCTTGTACAACAGGGGAGTACTGCTCAGTAGCTTTAATTTTAATGGTCACACTTAAGAACTTCTACAAACTCAAAGGTAAGAACCACGTTGCATAACAAAGTAAACAGCACCACAGAAAAGTACTGCTTAGAAGCTTTAATTTTAAGATTCATTCACAGATTCAAATGTGGAAAAAGCATCTTCCGTAATAAAGAAGGACTGTATCGAACTGTAACAGTTTCTTGAACTGTCCGATTCCTCATACATGATCTGGGGTCGAATGCTTACATAGGGGCAACTGCATTCTCCAGTGTCTCTAACCATTTCTCACACTAAAGAGCTCAAACTGAACCACAAGTTTTACCGGCACATAGTATTTAAAACAGTGGTCCCCGCGGTAAAGAATTAATACCTGCTTAGCGATAAAGGCGCGGGAGGGGTGGGTAGGGAAAGAGGTGTTTTTGACCCTCCTACAAAATGTCAGTTTGCATTTCCGGTTTGGTTACCTTAACTTTTCATCTAATAGTATTAATCTGAAAATCTGAGGGTGGAATAACCTTTTGAGCAGATATAAGGTTTTCATCCCCTGTAGACACGAATCGGAGGTGAACACAAAATTAAATGAAGGAGAAGCTATTTCCTGTCTGGCTCTCCTTTCCACGTCCTTTGGTTATTCAGTCTCGCCAAAAGAGGAGAAAACTGAAAAAGCCAAAACAACACTTATTCTTGTAGGTCTTGTAGTAAGCCACCAAAAATAATCAGCGACATGGGCTTTTTATATCCGAAGAATTTATCTGATGTGTGTATATACATAAGCTTCATAATTCGAAGGATAGATTTGATCAAGAGGTCATAGTTCTAAAAATAAAAACCGAACTCGTTAAGAGAGGTGTTGATCTGCTATGCACACAATAGAATGGAAACACTCCGGATTGCAAATCCGGATTTTTAGATCATCTTTGAGCTGACTATACTATGTTGGCAGTTCCACGCGAAGACTTGAAAAAAGAAAGGCAGCTTAACTATTTGGAACAGAATGCTTTTTCTAGTTTACTAAACAAAACTGAATGTGGCTTAACCTTTGATTTTATGGATAGATTAAGCTTCATAAAAGAGAGGTCGAGGATTGAAGCAAATCAATGTAAACTCTGCAGATTAATTCCTGTGAATGCCGCTTGTGTAGTAAAGCGGCACTTTTGTATTTCAGATCTAAAATAGCTGGACACACTGTCAGGCCGTGTTAAACTAAATCAGTAACTGAACGTCTTTGAACTAAACAACAGATATAAAAGTAGGTTGTTGGCATGCTTTTCCCAAGCCTTCTGGGTTCAAAGAACGCGCAAAAAAAATTGTCGATCAAACGTTTCGCTCGTGTTCTTAATCGAAAACGTCTTTACCGCGCCATGCTTTCGGTTGCAAGCGTTTTTTGATCGAGCGCAAAGCTGTAGAGAAAGCTGGCAGGAGCGAAGCACCGACGCGCGTCGATGGAAAGAAGAAAGAATACACTGCCCTGCCCTTAAATTCGTGCGTAACTGGCTTAAGTTATACAGACCATAATGTAGATCACGTAGATTCATCCGTAGCGCATGCGTATTAAAGGATACTTTGCCAGACAAAAATATGTTGCTTCAAGTCTCTGCACGGCATGAGAAGTTAATAAGCACTTGACATGGCCTTATATTTCCGACTGTTTAGGTGATCAGGTCAGTAATATCAGCTTTTGGTGGATTAATCAACTACTTGAGTAAAATTTAACTGTGAGATGGGCGGGGAACACTTTAGGTCAGTTGTTCACACAGTGCGCGTGCAGACTTGTTGAACCGGCGCCACAACCTCTACGGACCTAACTACGGACCACGTTTTGCCAACCAGGGCACAAACATGAGACAGGGGTGAGAGAGGAATGGAGAGAGCGAGGAACCTACCTTAACTTTCCTCTTCTCCAGGTCCTTCCCAACCAATTTCGTTCCCAGAGCATTTTTCCGCCCGTCCCATTTCTTAGGGGAAAAAGCCCTGGTAACGAAGTTGCTTCGCAACCCCGCTGCTTGTCTCCACAAGATTGTTTCTCAAGGATAACTGTACCACAGTAGTGATTTGATAGCGCGCATAATCACAGCGTATTATCGCACAATAGGCGGATTTAATTTTTCTGAACCAATCAACGCAAGAAGAGAAGCACTGTACGTTTTCATTTGCGCTGACGCAAGGCCTGACACAATTTTTAGCTTTAAAAAAAGCTTGTCAACGAAACGAGTTCAATAGTCTAGGGCGGTACAATTTTGTTTGCTTGATTACACATACAGTCGCTCCTAAACAAAACTTTCTCGACTTTTCTTAGATAAACTCCACCGCAGAACATAACAAAATTCAGTACACCGTAATCTTGATCTTTCGAAAACAAAATGTTTATGGTAAAATATTGTTTTAGAAAATCCTTGAAAAAAAAGTTGTAAAATAAATCGAAAATGAAAAACTTGTAAAATGAATTAAAAATGAAATCTCTGCTTTGGAAACAGAAGAGAAAGATGTCAAGAACAGACCAGCCTGAAGAGTTATCACTCAATAAGGAATCACTCAATAAGGAGCGAAACTGTAGCTTTAAATATCGGTCTTTTTGAAGCAGCATGGAAATGTAATTAGTTTTAAGGTCATAAAAACTTATAGGTCAGGAAACCTCTTTTGGTATCATCGAAGCTGTCGAAAAGTTGCGAAGATAAATCCATAACTGCTAAACAAGAAAAGAGAAATAAACTTCATCCAACAGGCTAGAACAGTAACTGAAGTTTCTGTGGCGTGCGTCTTTCAGTAAATGCCTGATATCATTATTTAATACTTAAAGGTTACAATATCGAAAACATGAACCTCTTTGTCGCCGATTGGGTTGAAATTACAGACAAAAGTAAACACGGGAAGGGAAAATCCTTTAACAACCAAATAATAATGTCAAAATGTTAAGAAGCTTAAAATTTATGGCCACGAATTAAAGAATAAGGTGGTACTTAAGATCTAAGTAAGGCTTCTTTTCCACGACTTATGACACGCTATGGGTACGTAAGACAATTGCATCTTGATTTGTAAGCAGTTTATGTTGGAAATCTACGGGGGATAAATAAAGGTTAAAATCCCTGAAATATTTCACTTCTATGTAAGCACATTCGCGGCAGATTTTTATCGCAAACAAACTGAGCTTTCGTCTTCCGTTTTCAAAAATAGTAAAAACAGACGGTCTAAGCTATGTTTGCGTATTGTTTCATGCCTTCATTAACAGCACCTAGATTACATTTTGTATAATTAAGCAGCACAGAATCAGCCAGGTTCAGTCTTTAGTTTGGTGTTGAAGTTCAAATTGCTCTACTGTTAAAGTTGGACCGCACGCGTGGGCATCAATTATCTGGTATTAATTGCTATTATTATAATACCTTAAAAACTTTAATTGGATTAAAAGAATGAGATGGTATGGCTGATAAGGGATGTAAAAGGAAAAGATTCGGACAAATTAGTATTGAAAGTTCAAGGGCGATGGACAAAACTGGCAAGAAGGAACTATCAAAGGCCACAACAATCAATCCTCACCAGTTAGACAATTTGATCATTGAGCGCTCAACTCCATTTGCTATAGCTTTTTTTTCGAGAACAGAATTCTCGACCTCCGACATTGAAAACCGCGTTCTCGCGGCAAAAACGTTGGGTGTTGAAAGAAGCATGTTTGCTACGAGTAAACGCGAACGATGGCGACAACAAAACGTGAACATGGCGTTCTTAGAATTGAGGAAAATCCTTCCCACGTATCCGCCAGACAAAAAGCTCTCCAAGGTCGATATTTTGCGACGTAGCATCAAGTACATACGGTTCCTGGACAGCGTTTTAAAAAAGATGGACAAATTAGAGGGAAATGAACAAATGAATGAAGAAGACAGCTTTACCGGTGAGGTTATGAATTTAACATCTAGTGACAAGGAGTCATTCGCACCAAGATGGAGAGATTCGCGCCCAAATAAAAGTGTGACTATTTCCGATAATGTTTAACACATTCTAACTTTACAAATGAAGTCAACATCTCGAAGAAGCAGAGCGACGTAAACGAAGCGATAAGCAAGGCATAAAAGCTAGAACCCTACAACACTTAATAATTTTTTTAATTACTCACTAAGCGATAATGTTTGTTGACTGTAGGATCGAAAGCTTATTTAGCGTTCACACTGACTAACAAGGCCGGTCGGATAGTTTATATTCTTTCGACAACTCGGTAGCTAGCACTAAAGACGATTATGATAAACCTTTCTCAACTCACAATCTAATGAGGGGAGTATTGTTGAGGGTAGTTTCGAAAACGAAGCACTCGAAAACGAAGACCGAAGCACGATTGAGAAGGGTATTACCCGTCATTGAAAAGAAGACACGTTTTTGAAATCAAACAGGGTATTTCATACGGTCAACCTCAAGCCCCGGCCCGGAGGGGAGAGTCCCTTTAATACAACCTTTTCACTTATGCTTTAGGTATATAAAAGGGTAGCGATTTCTCGGTTGAGGTATATGAAGGGCAGGTAAATCTGTTATTTAGGCTGGTACTTGAAACGTCCTTTTAGCTGCAGGCGCCAGTTTTTTTGGGCGAAGGGAGAAACTTCGAGGACGCCTTCGCTAGTAACCGCTGCCTCACAGGCTACTTTAAAGTTATGAACGTTTCGAACAGACGCACCTTGTGGCTGTTCATTTGTATAATAGAACTTGATTAACCTCTTTCCATGTTCCAAATATGAATGCAGTGTTCTCAAGTAGGCATGTGAAGGGGGAAACCATTTTTCAGTAGAAGATATGCGAAATAAAGAGGTACATGTATTTCTGTCAAAAATTGTATATAAAAGAGTAAGGGGTTGGACCTCTGAACAAAACCTGCCCGAATAAATTTTACTGAAACCTCCCCTCCCGGTACACCAAACCCGTATCCTTGATGAGAATGAAGTCTCTCACTCAGTTCGAGTGGAGAGAGAGGTCTTTATAATTTGAAAAGAGCTCTCAAGTTTAAAGAAGTTGGTTTAATTATCGTGAAAAAATAAACATAGGAAATTTTGTCATTTTGTTCTCTGCTTCAGACTAATTTTAACTGTTATAACAACAATGTTAATTTATTCAAAGCAAAAACAAAGCTGATCTCGATGACCAGTGGCCAATCAGGTACACGTAGCAAGCAACTAAAGCTTTTGCGTATCCTGTATGGTTATGCTGGCATGATCTATCCAAAACGTATTTACTACCTCGGGGCCCCCACTGAAAGCAGTTCTCCAACTGAAGCGGTTTATCACACGTACTGAATAACTGGTATCATTACTGTTACAACTAGAAAGCTTAAGACACTCGCGATGGTCTTACATCCGGATAAAATGGGGCTTGTTTGAGTCGATTGCGCAAGTGAATGCTGACACTGCGGACATCGTGCTCTAGACACACTGGGACTGGATTGAGTCGGTTGAGCAAGTGAATGACACTGCGTACTTCTTGCTTTGGCAGAACCTAAAATCGAGAGATGTTGTAGCGTCATCTTGCATTCAGTTTTGTTTGACGTCGGATTATCAGGTTAACCAGGAAAATCTCATGATCTTATCCAAATAGTTTTCAACAGAAAATAGTAATGGAAAACGTTGATCCAAATTGGATCAGTTTAGGCATAGTTATTTCTAGGAAACTGCCCACCTAACCCAAAATTTTCCACTAAGTGAGAAGTAAGTGTTAATATAACAGGAGCCGGCTCCTGGTGTTAATGTTGACTCAGGGGAGGGGATAGGTGGGCAGTTTCCGGAAGAAGTAAAACGCCAACGGGGCTATGTCATTGCTTTGTTTTTAAAAGGTTCAAACGTGTCTTCGCATCACTTTAATTCCAACCATAATGGTCCAGTGTTGTTATTTGAGACTTAATTTAGGTATTGAAACTGTTTGCTGTCGTCTATTGCCACGGACGGCAAGGATGAACATGGATTGAAACTTGAAAATATTGGGCCAAATTTGTCAAGTTTCAATGCTGTGCCTGCAAAAAATATTATCGCTGGTGCTCCCTGATTAATTTTTTTTGATATCGTCTTCATAACTCTACATGAGCATTTTGAGTGGCTACTTTACCGACCATCTCCCTCAGAAAAAAATCGGACAAGGGGCCCTTTTCCCCTTCTCCGATTTTTTTCTGAGGGGAGGGGAGGTCTCTCCACAGGCTAATATTGAGAGGCTCTAGGTAGTGACTTCAGCACGAATTGACCTAAAACAGCAATATCCTCGTAAGTAAACGTACCCTTTGAGGAGTGTACCACCAGTGACCATTCATACGCCCTGTAGGTGCCTGTAAATGACGTCACCACACCAAATCTATTGCACACTAGTTGTCTATAAAAAAAAGGAAAATGTAGTGGGTGTCCAAGATATTACAATTTATAAAATAACTAAGATAGTACACGCGTTCTGACTGGTTAAAAACCTATGGTTTATTGTGCCGGTAAACTCATAGAAAACTTAAAGTCATTTTATAAAAGCAATAGACAACACTTTCTATGGGTTTACCGGCGTGACAACCCACTTGGGATGTTGGGAGAACACTCGAAAAGCTTGCAAATCACTCGCCTTCAGCTCGTGATTTACAAGCTTTTCTCCCAACATCCCAAGTGGGTTATCACGCTGGTAAACCCGTAGAAAATGTGGTCTATTGCTTAAATAAACTATCTTATGTCAGAATATTGTAAAGACTATTTCAGATTAGATATCGTCTCGATAGGAAATGTGGAATAAATGCAAACATTTTTGCATTCAACCAATGAATTCCACCCGAACTGCGTTCACAACTGCGAGGATCATTCCTCATTTGATTTCATTTCCGCAGTTCTCATACACGATTTATTTCATATACACTTGTCACATTCATCTCTTTCACTGGAACAAATGAACACATAATTGACCAGCTCCCAACATCAGTGACTTCAATCATAGCTTAGTTGGTCAGAGCATCGCACCGGTATCGCGAGCTCAAGGGTTCAAATCCCGTTGAAGTCCTGATTTTCTTTTCTTTTTTTTTTTCAGGCTTCTTAAGCAATTGCATAATTTGCGTTCTCAATTTCGAGGATCATTCTTCATTTAATTTTACTATTCCGATACCTCTCTCCGCAGCAGAGGCCTCCCTGTGTTGTGGGGAGGACGGGGAGAAAGAAAACGAGAGCGCGCAGGGCACGATGGGAAGACCTTTTTCCCCTTTCCATCGTTCCTCGCGCGCTCTTTCGATTATTGCTATTTTATAGGGATGCCCAAAGCGGGAGCCTCTGCGGAGGAGAGAGAGTTCCGTTACTCACTTTAGAAGCCCCACTGTGTCTCCTCCCCCTGTATCACTGCCGAATCCCCATTTCCACAATTCGGAATCGCGGGAACTCTTTCGTTCAATCGTTTCCACTTGGTTTACGTCTCCACTGACGGAACTTTCAGCCAGATAAAAAGCAATCTACAAATATAAACCAAACGTTTTCTTCTTTGTTTGAAAGACAGCTAGGACCAGTATTATCAAAACGTTTCCTCAAAATTTACACGCTACAAGTAAGCAAAAACTGCCTTGAATTGGTACCTGGTGATTCAACTTTTCCTGAAAATAATTTTCTACAATCCGTGGAAAACCATAAACTCATTTGTCTTCTTAGACATTTCACCCATTCAAATTGTTCTCTAGAAGGTTATGATGCACTTTCTTACCAACAAAGATATAAAGATTATTCATCATACAGGCATTTCAAGAGAGCACTGAAAGAGTGACTGGAAGCTGTGTTGTATTTAAGTGAATCGGGGAGCCATAACAAAGTTGTGTTTTTCTATAAAAAGTGGGTAGATAGTTAGATAGATAGATAGACAGACAGACAGACAGACAGACAGACAGATAGACAGACAGACAGATAGATAGGGAGACAGACAGACAGATAGACAGACAGACAGACAGATAGACAGACAGACAGACAGATAGACAGACAGATAGATAGATAGATAGATAGATAGATAGATAGATAGATAGTTAGTTAGTTAGTTAGATGGATAGATAGAGAATAATGAGAATTAGGTATACAATTTAAAAGTAAAAATATCCAAACTATGTATTACAATCTAATGAGAATCTGAAATGACTGAGAGAGAATTGTAAAATTAAATAATTATGATGAGCAGAGAAAACAGCCCTTACATCCATCATCTATCATTGAGCTTACATCATTTTTACGAATTCTGCTCAGTTTAAAAATGTTCAAAGCTTTCGCTGATGTTAAATCAGGAGGGAATTTTCGCCATAACCTAGGCCCAAGATACCTTAAAGAATGTTTACGAGATGTCACAAGAATGTTTTGAAAACTTTTTACCGATCGATATGAAAGGTTAATTTTACAGAACATTCGGTCTATAAGCGGCGATGATTGTTTTACATTTCAGTTCGCTGCGTTGTGCGAGCGTGTACTTACCAATACAACTTTACTGATGGATACATTAGAGGGTAAACTGAGAATCCAGTTAACTGGTTGGTAACTTCCAAGTACGAGAACAATCGACCTGTTTGACTTGCCGTGACTGATGATATTTACAGTAGCATGACCGGTCCTTCCTGGAGTCTCGTGCATGGCCAGCACATGGACCTCGTACTGGGTAGAACTGTTGCCGGGCGTGCAGCTGTAGATTGCGTGTCCGCCGTTATACCGTGGTTTGGCAAGAGCTGTATCAGCATTCACCTCGATCTTACATCCATATGCATCAGCTAAAGAAAAAGTTGCCAGTAATACAGGGAAGGAGGGTTAGTGTTCCACGGCATTTTACGATGTAGGCGTGCAGGTTGCAAATCACCTGAGGATAACTTAGAATTCTTTCTTTTCTTTTTCTAAATTTCTCTAATTGAACAAAATTTTAACTTCTGTATCTTGAGTCGCCACACACTCCCGCGTGAGAACTAAAATTATTTTACTTCACGGACTTTGCTAAGGGTTGCAATTTTTTCTATTATATACGCGATTTGATAGCGGCGTTGATTCGTCACTACAACTGTGCCAAAACTATACTTACGCAAGCAAGTATTATAATCGTAGTCTTGATTATTACAGACGCAGTAACCATCTTTGCAGACAGCCGCCATTGTCCTTAACACACCAGGACAAGAGTATTTGCTCTCACATCTCTTCCGCTGTGCAGAAACATATGTTAAGCAGAAACTTAAGGAGGCAAGCAAAATAGCAAAGGCAAAGGAAATGGTGTCCATGATCAGTGTTTGTTTCCTGCGAAGACAAAAGAATTATCAGGCTAAGATTTGACAGGTGTACAGTATCGATCCTTGAGAAATGAGCCCTTTTTGCTAGCAGGAATTTCGTAAAGTTAGGACTGTCAAGTACCGTATCACAGCAATACTTATAACATGTTTTAAGATCGATAAAAGCAAGACAATTTTGCCTCTTCGTGAGCGGGTAGAACAGCGCTACTTGCTCTGACTTAAAGGGAGTTTAGGGAACGGTGAACTATGATTAATCAAACCCGCTGGTTGGAGTGTCTTGTATCTGAGAGTTCACATCTTTTCATCCAAAATCAAATCCGTTTCTTTTGTGTAACCCGGAGTATATTACCCTTCCTGCTTTCCTAGTTTCTTGCATTTATCCGTTTAATTCCCTTACAACCCTCACCAAGAGCTAGCTACATTCTTCTTTCGAAAAACAGTACTTTTCCATAAATCACGTGTACAGTTTATTTCCAAGGTTACAGTTGCATATGACGCGCACGGAATGACAACGCATGTTTTGCGGAAACATGACTCCGATCCCCTGATGCATGACGCTTTAGGGCAACCCAAAGTGTCGAGTTGGAGGAATATTTCTCAAGAGTTCTTTTCTAGATTAGATTTGCTAATCCCAACCCTATTAAAATATTTGTCTTATGGACCATCTCAAAAAAGTGTTCAGGGTAACCTCTCTGCAGACCTTGTTACTCATGCAGAAAAGGCCGCGGTTGCCATTTAGCCTCACGCCTTTAATATAAGTGCATGTTGTTAATTTCAAACACGCAAAAAGGCAGAACAATTTTACTACGTTTACTCCAAACGGCATTTTGAGTCGAATTTGTGTGTTTTAAGGAATGGATTAAATTCCGTTTTCACCGGCAGTGTGCCAAATAATTTGATGCAATCGTCAAACATCCAAAGGTAATATAGTGAAATTTTGGCCTCTCAAGGATGTATACGAACAAGACCAAGACACCATTGCGGAATTCATTAAAAGGTGAATAAACGCCTAAAAGAATGAAATTGAAGACAAAATTGACGTAGAAATCATGAACCTTGCTGAAAATTCTTGAAGGAATCAGTCATGAATCACTGGAGTAAAATACGACGGGGAGCACAAACATCACACACAATTTAACGGATTCCGCTCCTACCCCCGACACTTACCTTAATTTGTTAGTGGTTTAGTGGCTTGTTTTGTTTACTGTTACTAGTGCGGTCAAGTCTAACTGCAGAGGTAAAGTTTAATTTCTTCTCTTCGCTAATACCACACGAACTTTCATTGGATGAATGAAGTGAATACTTTAAAGTCTGATCAAACAGAATAAATTTCACACACAGTTCATAAAGACTAAACTCCGCTACTCATTAGACTGAAACAATTTAGCCCGGCGTATACACTCTTTTTTTTTTATAAGAATATATTTTATAAGAATATCGAGGCTGAAATTTGCGAAATTTTAAGAATATTTTAAGAATAAAGCCGAGGCTGAGATTTTGAAAAGGATAGATATAATTTTGTGTGTTGAAACATCTGTAAATACAATACAATTTTATGTTTTTAACTTAACCGTATAAAATTATTCCTTTCTCTGAACGGCGAAACTAGCCAACAAAACGAATAAACCTGCACTAGCTATGGCAAAATGTTCAACGCTAATGACAGTTCGATGAACGGTACATGTAATACATATACCCCAATAAATTCTAAAACGGAAATGTCATAAGCTATAATTTAAGAATAATACAAGAATATTTTCAGCCTAAAATCGGCAGAAAAATAAGAATATTCAGCCTGGGCCGGAAAAACAACATTCTTATAAAAAAAAATGAGTGTATGCAACTAATTGGCTGCATGCCAAGAATGACGTACCGGGTATGAAAGTAATTTTCCGTTGAAGTTAACTCTGAAGGAGATGTTACACGAGACGACTCGCAACGACGATTTTTAGCGCAACACAGCATTGCAACATTGTTGCGACATTGTTTCTAATGGTTACAGCATTGTTCCAACATTGCAACGCTGTGTTATGATAAAAATCGTCGTTGCGAATAGTCGTTTGTAACCTCACCTTAAGACTAATATCGATGACATGGTTTTATAGAGTGATTTTACTTAACACGTGAAACAGTATCTAAAAATTAGTGCCAAATAGTCAGAAGTAAACAAAAGAAAACAATAAAATACAGCGTAGTATTTGACTATCTATTTCACGGGTTAAGTAAAATCACTCTCTGTCCGCATTGTGGCTACAGTTCACTTTACAAAACTATCCGCCAAAAGTCATAACAGGACTACAAAGATATCTAGCGAAGAGTTGCTACAAGAGAGAATAAATATCTCTCTTGGTTGCCATAACTGATTGTAGGCCCTCTTTTCGTTGTATAATCACTTTCAAGTACGAACAGTAAATATAACAACCTTGGTGCTTAAACATTCCAATGCGCCGTCCAAATTTTGCGTGTATATTCGCGGTGAACAGGATGGCTGGGATAACGGACAACACGCTTCACGTAGCTGTTTGCCGTAACAATATCACAGAAATCATTGGATATATACAACTAACTGCAGGACTTAGAGCTATTTGACCAGATTGAGGCCAAATCGCGAGTGAAGAAACCAGCAAAGGAAAAGGTGAGATTAAAATAGCGAGAGCGAGAAGTAGAGAAAACAGCAATGGTCGCATTCTTAGCTTTTATACTGGATACTTTGGAGATACTTTGAGCGACAATGTTTCGAAAAATCCGGCTAAATGATTCTCCAAAACCAAGGGGTCTGAGGCCAAATGACCTGAAAGGGTGTTGACAAAGATTGTCGCAATGCTTTGGAAACGTCTGGCTGGTTTTTTGAAAACCTGTCTACCAAAAAATTGCATTCAAGGAGTAAAATCGGATAAAGACATACGTGCTCAAATGATTAAAAGTATAAAATAATCATTATATTCGGCTATGCTTAACTCATTTTAACTTTACAAATGAGGTCAACATCTCGAAGAAACGGTGCGACGACAACGAAACGATATATAACGCTGAGAGGTCAGGTTCCTACAACGCTTAATGCTTTACAGGACTGAGTGAAGATTGAAAGATTTATTAGCATGTCACTAACATTACGACGCAAGGATGGATACACTTATTCAGCAACTCGGTAGCACCAAACAGTCTTGGTCTTTTTTGAGGTTTCCATTCATTGATGTTTCTCAATTCACAATCCGCTGGGATATTGTTGAAGGGCCTCAGCGAATGAAACTTTGTCGAGAAGCACCCCCCCTGCCCCCTGTCCCCCTCCCCCCCCGTGACTTCAAGCCTCACTGTAAAGATTTAGTCTAATTCAGTTTAATAAGTACAGTGTTTAACAAAGTTGATGCGAAACAAAAGCGTCAACTTCAGCGGCTAACAGGAGAACGCCTGCGTAGCAAGCATTTCCGTACGGTTTCGGAGCAGAGAACGAGGAACAAGAGTCAAAGATCGCGCGAAAAATGACGCGAATAAATGAGAACCAAACGAAAACGCTTGCCCCGCAGGCTACGCATTAATCATTGGTAACGTTAGGCGCATGTGAAGTATAATGCGGACTTGTCCATCACTTATGGGTGCACTCTAAAAGCAGACTACCACACATGTTGAATAATTGTTGTTACTTATAACCGGACATAGAGAAAGTGATGTGTTGAGCAAGTGACCGAAACTACAGACTTCTCTTCTCGTCGAGGTTTTCTTGAGACTCCACCTCTTGTTTCAACTGCTTAACCATCTTGATTAATTCCTGAATACTCTGAAATGTATGTAATTTAAAACAATAATAAAAAAGTAAAAATAAAAGGAAATACTAACAATTCCATTAAAAAAAAGTGGCAACGCTAGCTTACAATGCAGCAAGCAACACAAAACTTTACAATTCGTCTTCAATTTTTTGGAAAGTTACATATCGTCGTCAACTCTCACACCAGGGGTCTTAAGTTGGACGTTCTGTAACAAGCTTTTGTATCTAAATATGACAGTGACCAGAAATTGGTTGACATATCAATAAAAACGCATTCGAAAAGTGGGTAGATTTGTTTCGCAACCAGGCAAACTTGAGTCTCTTTTCCAGTCAAGTGGCTCATGGAATGCTAAGCCCACGTTAGTTGGCTTTTTCCCGTACAAACCGAAAAATAACCACGACTTTAAAGCAGGTAAAAAGGTTCTTGGTTTAATCCAATTGATGCCTGCCGCTGGTTCTCACTAATATTTTGTATTAACATCGAACGAATTGCATCATAACAAAATTACTCCGAGGAATTTCGAAGGTTGCACGATACCCTGCAGATTCCTGAGGTTACCCGAGAAATTCCGAAGATGACCCAAATCCTTCGGAAACTATATTCCCGAAGATACTACGCGAAATATGATTCATTTCATATATTTCAATTCATGATACTACGCGAGTCGAGCAATTTTTCAATTCTGAGACAAACGCAGAGTATCAATCCTTTTGCACCACTTCATGTGATTTCGTAAATGACCTAATAAACGCCCAGTTCCAAATAAACGCCTCTTATCTAATAAACGCCCTGTAACACGCCCCCTCTACGATGTGAAAATTGTAGAAGACGCCCCTCTCTCATAAACGCCCCCTAGGTAATAGACGTCCCCTATGAGAATTACTCCAAAATACTAGGAAATAGCAAAAACGAGAAAAATCATTCAATTCATTCAGTTACTTGCCTTATTAACAAGACTTTGCGTATTTCATCTTGTCTAAGGCCAAGTTTAAAGTAAGGATAGACTAACGATGGCAACACAATAACCCTGGGCGAGGATTCTGACATCGATGTCGGGATTTGAAAGAGCGATTTGTATCTCGTAGACGTATTAATTGATGAATCACATATTCCGCTATTTCTTAACTCCCTTGATGTTTTCGCCGAAAGCATGTTAGTTTTTTTGAGCTTGTTACAGCAATGGGAATAAACGCCTCTCTCTTTTAAACGCCTCCTATCCTCGCCTTTCTGAGGTCATTTCGAGGCCCCTTTTCCGCCCCACCTCCAAAGCCAGGGAAAAACGCTTTGGGGACTAGGCGAGTTGCAATGGATGTAATAAAGTGGGTTATCTCTGCATCCAAGAAATTTTTTGTGACAAAATCTCCGTGTACGTCCACCCATTTATGTTAGCGGACTTGAAATATCACACTTACTAACTTGAAGTCCAAGGTATACATGTGTATGTTGTGGTTCATTTTTATACTTGGTATATCATACATTACCATACCCAAAAACAAAAGAAAGAAAGAAGTGAAACCAGGGATAAAACTGAACCACGACATATACAATCTCTGTTATACTTGATATTGTATCCATGTTATGGTCATGTGACAGCTGTCAAAAAAGGTATACGCTGACCAGTGTCACATGACTGTATCGCGAACACAGGTGTACAACTAACTGAGGCGACGTATTTTGCAAATTTCTCCGCTGGCCAGTTATTGGATTTTAATTGATTGTAATCAGGTCCATTTTTTTAGGAGGAATCAGATTGCTTCTAGCTCATGATGACAAATGTTGAATTACTGCAGAAAGACTTTTCTTAAAAGATGCTACGAGAGCTTCCCTTTTAGCCTTGGTTAAATATATTATAAAATGGCAAATGAAACAATACCAATCATCGCAATAATTAATTTTACGTTACAAGACCCACCTCTAACAGGCTGCTGTTCCCACTGGTGATGTGCTTGACCCCGGGACCTTTTTAAGACAAGAGGATAATTCAATGGTTGAGCCAAATTAAAATAAAACCCTGTCCGCGATAGACTTAATATACCTATGTTTTTTGTTTTTACAAGATCAATTGCGATAAATAATATATAGGATTAATTTTCATCCACATGCAAGTCAGCTAACTAAGAATGCTTATAACTTCATAGGCGCTGACTTTGGGAATGTCACTTTTTATATTGTCATGTCCAACAATTTATTCAGTTAACCGTAATAGCTTTTCTATCCCTCTCCTCACAGTTCTACTTGAGTATATCCCTCTTAATCGGCAGCCCGCAGTTCTATATACGTTGTTATTATTCCTTTTCAAAGCTGTTTTCATTTTCTTTTAAAATGTATTTAAAATGTATAACTACATGTTAGAAAAAGAAGGAGACATCTCGTGGTGATCGCTGATAAACCCTGACTAAAGCAATCGTTTTTTACGTGGAAATAATTGTGGCTTTAAAAACGCTGTCCGAAGTGAACACTCATTTCGTCCCTTAGACACCCAAGAGGTCTCCTTCATTTTCAACTCGGTTCTAAATGAAGTACTGTTTCGTTACCGTGTGAGGAAGACAACTCTAATGACCATTTATTTGCTCTGTAAGTGCTCGTAAATGATGTCACCACGCCAAACCTGTTGTAAACCTGCCTACGAAAAAGGAAATTTTGGTTGCTACATGAATCGTCCAAAACCGACAAGACTATAGATACAGCTATAGCGTAATACTACTAATACTTATGCAAAAGTAACTTCAATAAATTTGTATCAACATTGCTTTCTAACCAATAAACGTTGTTTACTTGTTTCAGAAGAAAAAAGAATCCATCATCGAATGCAGATGTTTTAACACTGCAGCCAATTTTCTCATTAACGATTTTTTTTTCTCTCTCTTTTTGTTCTCTTTTGTTTGTGTTTTGTTTATTTTTACAGGCAATATTGACTTTTTCGAGCATTTATTTGTGAAAAAAAAAATTGACGCCAGTTTTTTATCGCCTACGGCTCGTAGTTCCACAACACTTTGACAATGTCATGACTTCATTTTATCATCAGTAAGGGGACAGCCGACAAAAAACTGGCGTCAATTTGTTAAACTGGTGGCATGGAAAAATTGTGAATACCGTCAGGTTTGATTGTTACAAGCCATCTTAATTTTCTACTTAAATGATAAAAATTCTAAACTTGTACACCTTCACACTTAGGTAGCTTGAGAAAACAGCCGACATTTGGCGACGCTACCACTGGTTTCCCGCCAAATCACGTCTAAGAAACGAGCGCAGAAATTCCATACTGATGACGCGTCACTATCCAGATCTAAGTAGTGCTTCTGATTGGTTGAATCAAATTTTCCACGCTGCACGACCAATCAGAAGCACTACCCATATCTGGGTAGTGACGCGTCACCAGCATGGAATTTCTGCACTAGTTTCCTAGACGTCATTTGGCGGGGAAACCAGTGGTAGCGTCGCCAAATGTCGGCTGTTTTCTAAGGCTGACAGTTAGGTTACTCACTTCAATAGCGCCACTGTATCTCCTCCACCCGAATCACTGCCCCATCCCACTTTCCACTCTGAATTACGCAAACCCTTTCGTTCAATTGCCTCCACTTGGTTCACGTCTCCACTAACGGAACTTTGATCCAAATAATAAGCAACCTACAAATAAAACACAAATCTTCGCCAACTTTTAATTTTCAGTTTTCTTGAAGGATATAAACAAGGTCTTTTCTTAGCTTTTTTGCGATTCTCCAAATTTGGCATGTGTGCTGCAAGACATGGCTAGGGGGAGCCGGACAAAAAGTTTAGATTGCTTGTGAAATGTTTGTGATCCATGCAAAAACCCATCAAAAGTTAAATTCAGTTTTGTATCTTATAGCGAAAACAAATTTAAACTGTTCTGCGGTGTATCATGGACGAGCCAAAGTTGTTCAGAATTTAAATACCTCGGTATTAGAGGTATTTACCAAGTTCAGGCTCGAGTTCGAGTTTATTTATTAAGACAACATCAGTAATTTTAGACGGTACTAGTTACTTTCGTGAAAGAGTACTTACCAGTACTACGTTACTAATGGAAATGCCCGCGGGTAAATTGAGAATCCAGTTAACCGGTTCGTAGCTACCAAGGACGAGAACGATCGGTCTCTTTGACTTTCCGCGGCTGACGATATTCACAATAGCGTTTCCGGCAGTAGGTGGACGTCTGTTAATAACCTCATAAACAGACAGTACGTGGACCTCGTACTGCGTAGAACTGCTGTCAGGAGTGCAGCTGTAGGTGGTCTGGCGGTGTTGGTTGTTATACCTTGGTTTGGTAAGGGCCGTAGCAGAATTCACCTCGATTTTGCATCCATATACATCAGCTGAAGAAATGAAATAGTAACTCAGAGTGTCAGAGATGGTGATCGTTTTGCGGGTTGTGCAGACAGCCACTATTCACCCCGACTTCAAAGAATAATTGTTAGTAGTTATAGATAAGTGCAAAGCCTCTGCGTTAATCAAACAGGAGCCATTGACTATTTTCCAATTCCCCATAATACACTCTGTCTGCCCCCCAAATGTTGCATAACTTATTGTCTAAAATGCTCTTGGGAAAATGCAATACTCCCAGGAGCATTTAAAAACAATGGTTTATGCAAAATTTGGGGGGCAAACAGAGTGTATTATGGGGAATTGGAAAATAGAGAATTCTTATAACACACCTAAACTTATTAATACAATTTTTACTGACACATGTACCCGATATCTGAGGTTTTAGCTTTTCGTTATCATAACGAGACAACTTACGCAAGCAAGTGTCATAGTTGTAGCCTTGACCAGTGCAGACGCAATAACCGTCTTTGCAGACAGCCTTCATTTGGGAATATTGGCCAGTACAATAGAATGAGTTCTGCCATTTATAACACTTTTGCCTGTGTGGATTGGGTGTAGGTGATGGTGAGGTGCTGTATGTAGGTACAGGTGTGAAAGCTGGAGTCCCGGCAGCTGTTGGAGTTGGTGTGATGGTGGCAGCAGAGCTGGGAGTTGGTGTACCGGCAGCTGTTGGAGTTTGTGTGATGGCGGCAACAACTGAGCTGGTACTGAGGTTTCCATAACCTGAACCTGCTCAAGAGAAATGCGAAAAATAGTCTGGTAAAATCTAAAATTGATAGAAAGTATGATGTTAACCTGGACAAGAAGACTTTCAAACATGATACTTGTAATTTTCTTTACAACCACACTTACTAATCAATTTAACCAGGAAAATAGTACTATCTAAACAGACCGCAAGTAGGTTCAAGTAGCTATGACTAGGGGTACCTTCCGGCAAGTGCCAACGAGGAGAATTCGCTTATCTTTTGTGGAATGTGCCTATTCAGATCTTCTTTCATAATTTTAGAGGTTTAAAATGGATTCCGCTATAGAAAAGGATGGCACCCGACTTCAAAACAACAACTTTGGCACATTCTAGGCTTTCACTTTTATTAAACAATAACAACATGGCTTAAAGCTTTGTTGGTAAATATGAGCAAGTTAGCACTTATGTTTCATGGAAAATTCCATTGTATCAAAGCTATAAACGTTAGAAAGAAAAATATAGTTCAAATGAGGCCTTTGACTGCTGAAATTAAAAATAATAATTAAATTCCGAGCAACAGCGTCATCAGGGATAAGAAAAGTATTTTGCGTGGTAATATACATAAGAAAAAAGTTGGTGTAAACTAAAATGTGTGAAAAGGGCCCAAGAATGGGGCGAAATGTATTAGAGGTATAAAAATATAAACTTGAATAAAATACAAAGATCTAATGAGCGAGTGTCACAGGACAAAGAGTCTCTTGACGGCATAATGATAGTCTGAAAAACAAAAGGTCCGCAAATTCGTTGCATTCCTCACGGGAGTTTTGGGCTGTCTCAATGTAAATCGAGCAGCAAAAAAACATGCTGGTTGACAAAATCTCTCGAAAAACATAAATAAATTTTAAAAAAAAGGTCCGCAAATACGTTGCATTCCTCGCGGGAGGTGAGGAATGGCTCAATGTAAATCGACCCGCGAAGAACACGCTGGTTCTGATATAAGTTTCGAGAATATAACCCTATGCCTTGATCAACTACCGCTTAAAATTCAGTTCACAAAGGAAAAGAGAACACTGAAAACCCTGGTTCTGAGTCGAGAAGCGAACATGCTACCTCAATATAAATCGAGCTGCAAAGAACAAGCTAGTTCTGACAAAAGTTTGAGCGTAAAACCCTGTTCCTTGATCAGCTGCTGCTTTAAACACAATTCATAAAGCAAACCAGAGTACTAATTGCCCTTTCAAACTAGAAATCGTATTAAAACTTGCTCACCAGTTAGGTCCTCTTGAACAGACAACGAACAGCTGCCCACTGAATCACCCAACCTTGAACCACGAGTTTTAAATACAACACCATGACGTCACTACCCAAATATGGGGTCTTACTTACACCCAAATATGGTCAAAAATGCAAATTTTAGAGGGTTACGCAGAATTTGAGAGTTTTTGCCTACATTGCGCGGCGTTATAATTCTGCCTCCGAGTCAACCTCGCTTCTTAGCTCAGTTGCCTCTTTGGCAAAAAACATTACTGTTATGTCGGTTGGTAAGATGGTAAAACGTTACGTAAACGTACCGTTTGAGGAGCGTATCACCAGTGACCATTCATTCGCTCTGTAAGTACCTGTAAATGACGTCACCACACCAAATCTGTTGTACACTTTTCTATGATAAAAGGCAAAATGTAAGTTGGTATCTTAAACAACAATATAAAACTGTCTTATATCAAAATTATCAAGATCTGAACAGATTTGAGGATGCATGGATATTTTTCTATAAGAAATGTGGAATAACCTTAAGTAACTTTGCTGTTCAGTAAGTGACTTACTTTAGAAGCCCAACTGTATTTCCTCCCCCCGAATCACTGCCGTAGCCCGTTGGCCACTCTGAATTGCGGTATCTCTTTCGTTCAATTGCTTGCACTTGCTTCACATCTCCACTAACAGAACTTTCATCCAAATAATAAGAAACCTACAAATAAAACACAACTCTCCCTCACCAACATTTCTTTTCTTGTTTGAAAGACAAGATGATTATTTCATGGTTTTATTTTGAAAGTATAATAACGACTAGTCTAGCTCTGAGTGGAATGATTTTTTCTTTTTTACGTTCATGGTGTGCGAATGTACTTACCAATATAACTTTACTGATGGAAATACCAGAGGGTAAATTGAGAATCCAGTTAACAGGTTCGTAGCTTGCAAGTACGAGTACAATAGGTCTGTTTGGCTTTCCCCGACTGACGATATTCACATCAGCATTTTCACCTACTGGAGGACGTCGGTGGAGAGCCTCAGCTTCGTACACAGACAATATGTGGACCTCGTATTGGGTGGAACTGCTGCCCGGGGTGCAGCTGTAGGTGGTCGGCCTCTGTTGGTTGTTATACCGTGCTTTGGCAAGAGCTGTAGCAGAATTTACCTCAATTCTACATCCATATCCATCAGCTGAAGAAATGAAAAAATAACTCAGAGTGGCAGAGATGGAGATGGTTTTGGGGGTTGTGCAGACAGCGCGTGATTTATTCAGTCAATTGCAGTTTGCCTATATAAAGTGTGTGTGTCTTTAGGAAACATCTAGGAAGAGCAAGTCCTAACCAACACTATTGAGAACCCTCTTAGCTTCCAAGCAATACACCCCTCTATATAAACAATATGCTTAAAAGTAGTCATAGATAAGTGCAAATCCTCTGTGTTAATCAAACAGGAGCCATTCTTATAACACCTATTAACTTAGCAAGGCAATTTTTACTCACACATGTACCCGATATCTGAGGTTTTCGCTTTCGTTAACATAACGAGACAACTTACGCAAGCAAGTGTCATAATTGTAGCCTTGACCAGTGCAGACGCAATATCCGTCTTTGCAGACAGCCTTCATTTTGGAATATTGGCCAGTACAATAGAATGAGTTCTGCCATTTATAACACTTTTGCCTGTGTGGATTGGGTGTAGGTGATGGTGAGGTGTTGTATGTAGGTACAGGTGTGAAAGCTGGCGTCCCGGCAGCTGTTAGAGTTGATGTGGGGGTGACAGCAGAGCTGGGAGCTGGTGTACCGGCACCTGTTGGAGTTTGTGTGATGGCGGCAACAGAGCTGCTACTGAGGTTTCCATACCCTGAACCTGCTCAAGAGAAATGCGAAAAATGGTCTAGTAAAATAAAAAAATTGATCGAAATTATAGTGTAACCTATGGTACACAAACAATTTTCCAAAAATGATGCTTTGAAATTTCTTGGCAATTAGATGAATCAAGTTAACCAGCCAAATACTATAATCCAACTGAACGCCGATAAAAAAAAGAAAAACAGTGATTTTTTGCGGTTGACAAGAGCAGAGTTTAATAGCTGAGCCAAACTGAAATAATACCCTTTCCACGATGTGTATATTTGAGCCAGATCGATTATGATAAATCAGCAATAAATAGGATAAATTTTCGTCCAAATAACTTGATTGACATTGACTTTGGGAATGGCACATACGGTTAGCTGTAATAGCTTTTCTGTCCCTCTCCTTACAGTTCTACTTGAGTACATCCCTTTTCTACAGTTTTTCGTTTTCCAAAGCTGTTTTACGTTTTCTTTCAATACTTATAGTAACTGTATAAGTAAGTTATGATAGCAATGGAAGAAGAATTCTTAAACAAAATGACTTCCAATAAACCTTGACAACGCCATTATAGTAAAGTATTGTAGCAATTCAATTTATGGCTTAAACGCTATCCGAAGTGTACGCTCATTTTGTCCTCGAAACACACAAGAGGTCTCTTTCATTTTTACCCTGCGAGCAGAGGCTACATTCGCTGTGTGAGCTGACGTGCGAAAAGTAGCCTCGTGCATGCGCGAAATTCGTCACGCGATTCGTAAGCAAAATTAATTGTCGGCAGAGGCTACTTTTCGCACGCCAGCTCACACAGAGAAAATGTAGCCTCCGTTCGCAGGGTATTTCATTTTAAACTCGGTTCTGAATAAAGTACTTCTTAGTTACCGTGTAACGAAGACAACTCCAGTGACCATTCATCTGCTCTGTAAGTGCTCGTAAATGATGTCACCACGCCATATCTCTTGTGAACTTGTCTAGAAAAAAGGGAACTTTAGTTATATGAATAGTCCATGCAAAACCGACAATACCAGGCATATAGCTATGACACAATTCTTGTATCAAAGTGTTTCAATAAAATTGTATCAAAAATACATTCCAAAATTAACCCTCTTTATTGCGGATAGCTAGAGCAGTGTGTACATTTTCGCTTTTTAATGTTGAAATGAAAACTTGTAAACCTTAAACTACAATCATGGAGAAAAGTCTTGGGACAAACCAACCTCGTTCCCAGGGTTCTCTCCTACCCTGGGAACGAGGTTGGGAACGAGGCTGGGGACAAACTAGCGTTCATGAGACTCAGTTATAAATCACAAATCCCCAACCCTCCCTTCTACCCCACATACGACGTTAAACGCGTATATCCAGAATTTCCGGTCTTGAACATTGTATAGGGTGGGGAAAGGGAGAACGTCAATGTATTTTCCTGAAGGTAGTACAGTTTTATGAGAGCACCCAGAAATTACAGATAATTACAAATATTGCTTCACTTTCCCAAGAACTCTTGTGCAGCCGATTGAAGTTGTTTATTTGTTTAAGAATCCCAACGAAATTATCCATCGCCAGAGGCAGATATTTTCAGGGGTGACGTATTAGAAAAGTTTTGGCGGGGGTGTGGAGTTTTCAACCTGCACGTTGTTGTTGTTGTTTTTTTTGCGTTAATATTCCCTTCATTTCGTCGGCAATTTTTTCTTGCGTAAAGATCTTTTTTTTCATCGAACGCCCCACCCCTCCCCCCCCCCAATGACTTTACTAATGATCCGTCCCTTTAGAAATTGTTTAATTTTCCCTTTGATTGTGTTATGTTTTGTCCCAGGTCTCTCTCTCTCTCTCCATACTCCCAAACATAGCACTTTTCCATTTGGCCTGTGGCAAGGTTACTACTAAAACACTGTTGAAAAAGGGGGAGGGGGTCGAAAGCACGTGAAAGGCTAACTGATAAGTCACTAAGACATGGCAAAAATTGTGGAGATCACCCTGAATATGTTTTCTTTTACTGTAAGGTTACTCACTTCAATAGCGCCACTGTATCACCCCCTCCCGAGTCACTGCCCCATCCTACTTTCCACCCTAAATTGCCCCAAGGCTTTCGTTCAATTGCCTTCACTTGGTTTAAGTCTCCACTAACGGAACTTTGATCCAAATAATAAGCAACCTACAAATAAAACACAAATCACCATCAACATATCACACGTTGTTTCTTTTCGTAAAGGACATAAATAGGATTATTTCTTAGTTATTACTCAACTTTGGTGAAAGTTTTCCCAACATTGATGCCTGCTATGGCAATCAAACTGCCTTAAAAGTTTTGTTGAATAGGTATGACAAATAATTTTAACTTCTTGTGACATATTTGCCGGTGATCCCAACCAAAAAAATTGATCAAGACATAAGATTTTACATCTCAAAGGTAAACTGACAAATTTAACCTTTTTAGGTGTTCCCGGGGCTACTATACACTGGATAGGATGATTTGTAAATGAGCGATTTTTAAGTGTTTCCGTGGACTTAAGCCAGGTAATGACGGCTTTGTAAAGGTCAGAGAAGTTGAATTTGACGATGCCTATGTCCTCTGCTATTTCTTTGGTATTTTGTTTTAGTGAAAGGGGTTTTTTGACTTTAATAACATGACCCGCTTAATACGGACACCCCGTTCGTACAAACACTTTTGTTTGACTGTACCTCAGCCATACCACACTTACCTCCAATATAAAAGGTTTCTGTTAACACAATAATTTCGCTAATATCAGTTCCTATTACGAAAGTGTACTTACCAAAATAACTTTACTGATGGAAATACCAGCGGGTAACTTGAGAATCCAATTTACAGGTTCGTAGCTACCAAGTACGAGTACAATAGGTGTATTTGGCTTTCCCCGACAGACAATATTCACATTAGCATTTTCACCTACTGGAGGACGCCTGTGGAGAGCCTCAGCCTCGTACACGGTCAATATGTGGACCTGATACTGTGTGGAACTGCTGCCAGGGGTACAGCTGTAGGTGGTCGGGCGCCTTTGGTTGTTATACCTTGGTTTGGCAAGAGCTGTAGCAGAATTCACTTCAATTTTACATCCATATGCATCAGCTGAAGAAATGAAAAGGTTACCAGAGTAATAATCAGGATAAAGAGAAGAAAAAAACCACAATCAGAGATGCAGAGATGGAGTTGATGTTTGGGATTGCCGCATCACTGGTGGTACTGTGTTGACTAACCAATTCTTCTTCTTTTAATAACTGAACCCTTCCACGGTTTTTCCAACTTTTAACTTGGACCAGTCAGCGAAAATCTGTAAACACGGCTAACAAGAACGCCTTAAAAATAGTGAAGATGCCAATTTTGAACGTGATTTCTTGAACATTAACGAGGATATTGCCACGCAAAGCCGCCGAATTTTACAGACGTTTGGATGTTGAGGGCAAGTTCGAGCAAACCTTACAAACTTTGTAAAATTTCGCGACTCTGAGGAGCAATATCTTTGCTTGTTTTTAAGATATTACCTTTCAACTTGATAAGTTCCCCAATCTTAAGGCGCTTTTTCCAACAGTGTTTATGTTTTATTCAGGCGATAATGCGACCTCATACTCTTACAAAAAGATCAGGGAACTCCTAAACATCACAGTATGAAACCTCCTTCAAAAATATAGGCTCTGTTTTCTAGAAACGTTATTTTGAGTCAACATAATAAAAGGCTAAATCGGGCTATGGAATGCGGTTATATCTTTGTCTTGGCACCTTTGTACGTCTTCTGTCGACCACTGAGCGTCAGCTTATTGTACCTGATCTGTGGAAATCATAAGAAAACAACTTACGCAGGCAAGTGTCATAGTTGTAGCCTTGACCAGTGCAGACGCAATATCCGTCTTTGCAAACAGCCTTCATTCTGGTATATTGGCCACTACAATAATATGAGTTCTGCCATTTATAACACTTTTGCCTGTGTGGAATGGGTGTAGGTGATGGTGAGGTGCTGTATGTAGGTACAGGTGTGGAAGCTGGTGTCCCGGCAGCTGTTGGAGTTGGTGTGATGGTGGCAGCAGAGCTGGGAGTTGGTGTACCGGCAGCTGTTGGAGTTTGCGTGATGGCAGCAACAGAGCTGCTACGGAGGTTTCCATACCCTGAACCTGCTCAAGAGAAATGCGAAAAATGGTCTGGTAAAATTTAAAATAGTTAGAAAAAAAAATAATGGAAATTATAGTGTAACCGATAGACTGCTATAGTACACAAACAACTTCCCAAAAATGATGCTTTTAAATTTCTTGGCAATTAGATTAATCAAGTTAACTAGGAAAACGGTATAATCCAAATGAACTCCGATAAGACAGTCACTGATATTTTGCGGTTGACAAGAGCAGAGTATAATGGCTCATCCAAATTCAAAAAAATACCCTTTTCACGATGTATATGTTTGAACCAGACCGATTATGATAAAAAATAAATATGATTAAAGTTTCGTCCAAATGCAAGTCTTCTTCTAAGAATGCATATAACTTAATTGACATTGAACTTTGGGAATGTCACGGCCTGTAATAGATCTAGATTTTCTAGCCCTCACCTTACAGTTCTACTTGAGTACATCTCTTTTCCATAGTTTTTCGACAGTTTTTACTCCTTTCCAAATCTTTTAATATTTATTGTAACTGTATAGGTAAGTCATGACAGCAATGTAATAGAAGGAGAAATCTTAAACAGACTGACTTCAATAAACCTTGACTGCACCGTTATAGTAAACTATTGTAGCAATTCAATTTGCGTTTAATCAAGGTACAAATAATTGTTCCTTAAACGCTGTCCGAAGTGTATGCTCATTACATTCCCGAAACACACAAGAGGTCTCCCTCACATTTTAAACACGGTTTTGAATAAGGTACTGGTTGGTTACCGTGCGAGGAAGACAACTCCAGTGACCATTCATCTGCTCTGTAGGTGCTCGTAAATGATGTCACCACGCCAAATCTCTTGTGAACTTCTCTACAAAAAAGGGAACTTTAGTTATATGAATACTCCAAGTAAAACCGACAATATCGGGGATACAGCTATGACACAATTCTTATATCAAAGTGTTTCATTAAAATTGTATCAAAAATCCCTTCCAAAATTAATCCTGTTTATTGCGGATAGCTAGAGCAGTGTGTGTACATTTTCGCTTTTTAATGTTGAAAAAAACCTTGTAAACTTTAAAAACTACAATCATGGACAAAAGTCTTGGGACAAATTAGCATTTATGAGACCCTTTATAAATCACACATGCCCAACCCTCTCTCCTATCCCTCATATAACGTTGGACGCTTATATCCAGAATTTTCTAGTCTTGAACATTGTATAGGGTGGGGAAAGGGAGAACGTCAATGTATTTTCCTGAAGGTAGTGCAGCTTTATGAGAGCACCCAGAAATTTACAGATAATTACAAATATTGCGTCGCTGTCCCAAGGACTTTAGTGCAGGATTGAAGTTGTTTACATGTTTAAGAATACCAACGAAATTATCCATCGTCAGAGGCAGATGTTTTTAGGAGTGTCGCATTAGAAAAGTTATGGCAGGGGTGGGGAATTTTCAACCTGCATGTTTTTTTCTTTCTTTCTTTCTTTCTTTAACATTCCCTTTATTTCTTCTACAATTTTTTTCTTGCGTATAATTTTTTTTTTTCATCGCCTTCCCCATCCCCCCATCCAATAACTTTACTAAAGGTCCGTCCTTTTATGCATTGTTTAATTTTCTCTTTGATTGTATTACGGTTTGTCCAAGGTCTCTCTCGCTCCATACTCCCAAACATAACAGTTTTCCATTACATTGATTTTGCCTGTGGCAAGGTTGCTACAATAACTCAGTTGTTGAAAAGCAAGTGAAACGCTAACTGATAAGTCACTAAGCCATGGAAAAATTGTGCGGATCACCCTGAATATGTTTTACTTTGCTGTAAGGTTACTCACTTCAATAGCGCCACTGTATCACCTCCTCCCGAGTCACTGCCCCACCCCACTCTCCACTCTGAATTACGCCAACCCTTTCGTTCAATTGCCTTCACTTGGTTTAAGTCTCCACTAACGGAACTTTTATCCACATAATAAGCAACCTACCAATAAAACACAAATGGTCATCAAAATATTACACGTTGTTTCTTTTCATAAAGGATATAAATAGAGGATATTACATGTCTGCGCGGATTTCTTAGTTATTACCAAAGTTTGGTCAAAAGTACAAGTTTGCCCAACATTGTTACCTGCTTTGGCAAGCAAACTGCCTTGAAAGATTTGTTAAATAGGTATGACCTCACCAAGAGCCATGGCTCTTGGTATGACAAATAATTCAGTTATAATTTTAATCTATTTGGGTGATCCAAACAAAACAATTACGTAAAACATAAGCTTCTAATCAGACATCTGAGAGCTATGATTATGATTATCGATTTTCAACTGCTATTCTAACACCCCCAAACATTTTGAACCTAGATTTATGTAGTGTTAAAATACCTCGGTCATACACGCACTCACCTGCAGTATGAAAGGTTTATTTTAACACAACATACTCATACTCTAAGCAGTAGAATAATTTCGCTAATATCAGTTCCTATTACGAAAGTGCACTTACCAAAATAACTTTACTGATGGAAGTACCAGCGGGTAACTTGAGAATCCAATTTACAGGTTCGTAGCTACCAAGGACGAGAACTATCGGCCTGCTTGACTTTCCGCTGCTGACGATATTTACAATAGCGTTTCCGGCTGTTGGTGGACGTCTGTTAATAACTTCGTATACAGTCAATACGTAGACCTCGTATTGGGTTGAACTGCTGTCAGGGGTGCAGCTGTAAATGGTCTGGCGCTTTTGTTTGTTGTACCATGCTTTGGCAAGAGCTGTAGCAGAATTCACCTCGATTTTGCATCCATATGCATCAGCTGAAGAAGTGAAATAGTAACCAGTAATAATCAGCATAAAAAGAACAGAAAAATCGCAATCAGAGATGCAGAGATGGAGTTGATCTGCAAACACAGCTATGATGAACGCCTTAAAAAACAAGAAGAAGCCAATTTTGAACGTCATTTGTTGAACATCAACGAGGATATTACTGCGCAGAGTCGCCGATTTTAACCGACATTTGAATATTGGGGGGCAAGCTCTAGCCCACCATACAAACGTCTGTAAATTTCAGCCCTGTTGTTGTTGGTTGTTTGGTTTGGCAAGGGCTGTAGCAGAATTCACCTCGATTTTAGATCCATATGCATTCGCTGAAGAAATGAAATAGTTACTAGAAATTAGCATCGGTTGAATAACACGACAAGTTGAGGGCTGGGTTGGAGAATTAAAGGGGTGTGTGTGTTAAGGGAATTACATTTAAGTTTTATTACTTAAATCACATTTCGTAGTATGTTAACGGTTGTGATCTGTTCTAGATTTATACATTTGATTGTACTGATTTGTCTGTACAACTGTAACAAAACTACTTACGCAAGCAAGTATTATAATCGTAGTCTTGACTATTACAGACGCAGTAACCACCTTTGCAGACAGCCCCCATTCTATACGAACCAGAGCAGTAGTTTCCCAAACATCTCTGGCGCTGTCCAGAAACATTATTTAAGTAGGAACTGATCAAGGCAAGCAAAATAGCTAAGGCAAAGAAATTGGTGTTCATGATCCTCAGCTGTTTACTGCGAAGACAAAAGATTTCTCAAGTTAAGAAGTTTGTGAAACTTTTGCTAGCAAGAATCTTTCATTAAAATTGGGAAAATTTCCGGGATTATATCAAACCTAGTAAATACCTCTCTGCCATCAGCGCTACTACATGTAATTCTAACACGAAATGTCTTAAAGGGGGATTTAGGAAAGAGTAAACTAATAATGAATCAAAGCTGTCGTTGCACTGCTACAATCGAGTTCTTACCGGCGAATCAGGTCGGGAAAAGCTGAGGCGTTGTTTCTTTTGTAGTCTTTGTATCCCGGTGCTTATTAGTTGAATTCCCTAACAATCCTAAACAAGAACTTACTACATTCTAAAAGTACTTTGGTTTTCCCGCTATACTAACAAGAGTACATTTGCATAAATCATGATAAATCGCATGTACAGAAAATTTCCGAGCTTACAATATTGCATACGATACACACAGGATGACCGAATGCGACCCCTCTTCTCACTAGATAGACTACTAAATATTACTTGGGGGTTCTTATCTAGATTGAAGGGTTATGTATCATTACCGCATTTGCAGGAGAAAGGAAATATCTCGAATTAATTAATCGTTGACAGTGGCATTGTTCCTTATATGACATTCTTAAATATATAGGGTTTCGTTTATCGTTTGTCACTTAGATATTGATCGCGACACCTCGACCGCGATAGTGTAAAATTTACTGAGTAGGACTATTTGTATCACCTTGCTCATGGTTGGTTGGTTTCGATCCAAAGCATGGTTGACATTATCAGAGGAGGAAACTGAGGAAACTTACCCGCGGGTTTGTACTGTATTCGCAGGGCTTCGCTACCACTTTGTGTCAGACAGACTCCGGTATTGCACTGATTTCCCTTTCCAGGTGACCAAGTTTTCCTGTTCGCTTTGTCTGGTACATATACCGAGAAATAAGTAGTTTCGTGCCAGTTTCATTCATAAGGAATTATTTTGGACAGTTTTTATAGGCTCATTTACGTGTTTGAGAAACTGTCAACTTGGATCCGACGTTGGCCCTTGGCCATTTGCCGTAAACGTGAGTCTAAATCTCTATTCACTGGATTAATCGTCCATTGCTTACTTACGGACTGTAATTAATAGCTGTTACTCTTTGTACATTGAATGTTACGAGGAATTCCTGAGTTACAGTTCGGTTAAAGGGGTCAAATCAAATGCACGTCCGTTAAATAAGACATCAGAGATTTCTTTAGTTGAAAGGTGGACTAAACCGAGACGCCACACTTACCTCGTTAGCTTGTTTTCAGTTACAGACACTAGCTGGCTTCTGGAGTGAAGTCTCTGATTGCAGAGAAAAATTTAATGTCTTCTTTTAAAAACCAAACTCAGTCATTGAATGAATACTACAAAATCAGATCAAACTGAATAAACGGCTTCAACGGCCTAGTTTATAAAGTGTGAAAAAACTTCCCATTAGACTCCGACAATATCGTCGAATGTACTGCACCTTAATTGGTTGAATACAGTGACGTATGTTAGAGTAATTTTTCATTGAGAGTTTCAGTTTCAGTATACTCGGAAAAATACTACAAATAAAGTCGTTCAATATATTGCATACATGAAAAAACTAATAGCTGCAGGTTAAAGGTGACGTTATTAAATAAGTAAAAGAATTAGAAATATTTTTCAAGCTCAAATTGAAGCCATGAGTACAATCTCTCTTAACGGACACCCCTAAAGACGAACACCTCTCTAAGATTAGATTGACACTTGGTGTTTGTCCCTGCCGAGCTCTGCCGTTTTTCAGTCATTTTACTGTTAGTAACTATACTCTTTGTAAGACTGACACCTTTCTAAGACAGACAACGGACATGCTTTTGAAACCGTCAACGGACACTTGAGAAGTGCTGATGGAGTGAAAATACCTCCAAAAGGAAACATAACAGTAAATTGCAAAATTTTCTCATATTTTGGAATCTTGCTTAAGACACGAAGCCGTGAACGACTTTGCACGTAATGAACGTGTGATTGCACAATGAGAAAATGACATCAAGCTGTCGGTGTCAGAAACTCCTTATTCAAGGTCCTTTCAAGAAAATTGTTTTGAGAAAAGAATATGTTAGACATGTTAGTATCATCAGCGAAAAAAAACACACAGGAACCTTCAAGATATTGATGACTTTGCCTAGAGAGCGGATATCCTCTCTCTTGAGCTACTTGATCTACACTGTATATCATTGTAGTTTCAGTTATTTTCCCACAACTACCCACCGGAACCCATAACAGAACTACATTTAAAACATCTAGAGACACCAGCAGAGATGATTATCCTAGCTATGTTACTGACTGTGGACGGTGAGGTAAAATAATAACTTTCAACGGTCAAAACAGTGCTCCAAGGCTAAAACGCTTCAAACCGTCCTCATTGTTCGTGTAGATTCACCGTCAAACAGGACGAATGCAATAAGCACGTCTCGCTTTTCTTATCTTCTTAGCGTAACGATATCACAGAGATGCATTCAATACGCCATTCCGCATTTATTAAAAATATCTTCCTGTGTAACTTTCCAACCAAGAGAGGATTATCATCCCGTCTTGTTCTTACTACGTCAGCTTACGTCATAGTTTTTGCGCAATCTTCACCATCCACGCTATGTTCTCGCTTATCGTACTGAAGTGTAGAACTGCAAGCTAACATGAGCAAGTTTTAACAACCACGACATAAGTTTAGTAAACAGGGGAACAACTGTGTACGGATGTTACTAAAACAGGCAACGGGAAATTGAACCCTAACGCGATCAGCAAATTCATTGCCAATTCTCTGTTTTGTTCCCGTTTTTCCTTTTAGTAGCATCCAACTGTGTCTTCTTTGCCGTCCCTACACGGCTACGACGTAAAACTTCCAAAATTAAAACGCGGCATTTTATGGGGTCGTAAACACGCGATCACGAATAGATTCTTCTACAACTGAAAAAAATTCGGCGAGTTGGAATAATCGCAATTAAGATTAATTAAAAAGACGCGAATGTACATTATAATTAGTTGTCGCTGCCGTTGGCCTTGGAGTTGCGTCAACTCCCTTTTGTGAACCACTCTCCGACTTCGAAGTAATTTATGATTCATCTGAAAGAAAGTTTGTACAGTATTTAACTTAGCGGAACGCCTCCTCTCTCCATGTTTGTCTCCCGCTCAAACGATGTCTTTTCACTATGGCATGGCTGTAGCCATCCTGGTAGCTTAAGATTTTCATAATCTTTAAATTCTAACTGTTAGGACTAAGTCAAATGTAAATTGCTACAACAACAGTTTTAAACAAAGTTCGCACGAAACAAACACAGAGCTGACCTAAAAGTTCAGTGGCCATTCAGAGCATGCGCCAAAAGCATTATTAACTGGTTAGTGGTTAGCCGTAATGTATAGAGTACAAATATGACTTATTCACTTCCTAGAGTGCCTCCTTGAAAACAGTCTAGCGCTTATACTGAATAATTTTTATCGTTACTGTTCTAACTATAAAGCCTAAGAAGCTCTCCATGATCTGGTATCCAGGTGCACTCTCAGGTACTGAATTGAAGAAGAGGTCTGTCAAAATTTAAAACAAAGAGCAATTTTTGTGTTACCTTGCGCAAGCAGTAACTTTCCAAAGATGATTCAAACATAGTTTGTTCGTATTAGAAAGTTGTGGAACGACATATGCAATAAACATTTCCCTAGTAGTTTTACCTCCTTAGGCTGTTTTAAATCATTTTTGATAAATATGTATAAGTCTCTTTTAATATCAGTTTTTGAGGTCTGTCCGTGATCCATCTCATGGGACTGTCCATGTCACCATACTTAGATTATGTTTTCGATTGTTTTAGTTTTTGTATATACTTCAAATTCTTTCATTCCCTTTCAATGGCCCGTCTCATGGGTCTGATCGTTCCGTCCGCGCCTTTCCCTCTTAGGCATCCATTTTTCTTCAAAAATTTTAATATAACTTTCATTGAATGAATGGAATAAATACTTCAGTCATCGTCGCATAAAACAGAATAAACTTCATACGCAGTTCATCTTGAAAGTGTAAAACTACTCACGATCATGATCAGTTCCCAACTGAAATAATAATTCACAGTAAAGGCACCCTTTAATTGGTTACAAACAGTGACGTAAGAGAGTAATTTCATGACAACTGAATTCACCGTTTTTCCTTGTAGTCTTGTTTCAGTTAGCAGAGTGTATACTGTTACGCTTTAAGACCACTAAGTCGTGAACGAGTTTGCACGTAATGAATGTGTGGTTGCACAATGAGAAAACGATTATTCTACTTCTCTATTACAACGTCCTGGCTTAATACGTGTATTCATTGCGAATGGGTTCAGCTTTAGTTTCTTAAAATTACTGGCGTCACGTTACCTCAACTCTCTATAAGCCGAACAACTCACTAGGACGGACAGTCAGGAACGGTCCCAAAGGTCTCCGTCTTAGAGAGAGTTGAATGTGTTACTACAGCTGTTATTATGAGCTCCCTCCCTAACCTAAGACTATAAATACAATACATGAGCGGCGAAATCATGTCGAAATATAAGTTAGGATAAAAAGCAAGCAAAACAAAACACACGCGGATAAAGCAGCAAAAAACACCAAATCATATCTACATATCTACATATGGATAATCAGCTAAGGAGAAATGCTTTCAATCGAGATATAAAAGGATCGGTGTGAGCATAAAGAATATAATATCCCTTACTCGCTCAATGGCGCAATCACTTATTTCTAGGGCTTGAAAACCACAAATTTGGATTTTGAATAATTTATTGATAACGTATTGGCCTAGCATCAAGCTGTCGGTGTCAGAAACTCCTTATTCAAGGTCCTTTCAGGAAAGTCGTTGTGAGAAAAGAATTTGTTAGACATGTTAGTATCATCAGCAAAAAAAAAAAACAGGAACCTTCAAGATATTGATGACATTGCCTAGAGAGCGGATATCCTCTCTCTTGAGCTACTTGATCTACACGGTATATCATTGTAGTTTCAGTTATTTTCCCAAAACTACCCACCGGAACTCATAACAGTCAGTTTAAAACATCTAGAGACACTAGCAGAGATGATTTACGTACCTATATTACTGACTGTGGACTGTGAGGTAATTAAAAATAATAACTTTCCAGTAAGAACGGTGAAACAGTGCTCCAAGACCAAAACACTTCAAACCGTCCTCATTTTGCGTGTAGCGGATTCATGTAGATTCCCGGCAAACAGGACGAATGCAATCACGCACGTCTCGCTTTTCGTATCTTGTTAGCGTAACGACATTCAATACGCCATTCTGCATTTATTAAAAGTATCTTCCTGTGTAACTTTCCAACCAAGACAGGATTATCATCCGGCCCGTCTTGTTCTAACTAAGTCATAGTTTTTGCGCAGTCTATACCATCCACGTTATGTTCTCGCTTTATCGTACAGAAGCGTAGAACTGCAAGCTAACTTGAACAAGTTTTAACAACCCCGAAATGAGTTTAATAAACAGAGGAAAAACTTAGACTTGCTACAATTCGACCTCTTGGCGAGCGGAGCGAGCTTTTTGACGCCGCGAAGCGGTCGACCGCGAGCGCCATATGAAATACGACGAAGGACTTTTTTGAAAGTCTAAGTAACAACTGTGTACGGATGTTACTAAAACGGGCAAAGGGAAAATGAAAAATTGAAACAAAACGTATCTTGAACCCTAGCCCTATCAGTAAATTCGTTGCCAATTCTCTGTTTTGTTCCCATTTTTCATTTTCCTGTTCAGCGTTCCTCCTTTTCGTAGCATCCAACTGTGTATCACAGTTTTTCTTTGTCGTTCCTGCACGGTTACGACGTGAAACTTCCAAGTGAGCGTGGCGTTTTATGGGGGTCGTAAACACGCAGTCGCGAATAGATTCTCTAACAGTTGACAAAATTCAGCGTGTTGGAATAATCGCAATTAAGATTAATTAAAAGAACGCGAATGTACTTTAAAATTGGTTGTCGCTGCCTTTGGCCTTGAAGTTGCGTAAACTCCGCTTTGTGAACTACTCTCCGACTTCGGAGACTTTGTGATTCATCTGAAAGAAAGTTTGTACGGTATTTAACTTGGCGGAGCACCTCCTCTAACCATGTTTGTCTCTCTTTCAAACGATCTGTCTTTTCACTGTGGCTGTAGCCATCCTGATATCAGCTTGAGTGGTGCAAGGGCGTGGATAAAATTTCTTCATGTCATCCCTCCCCTCAATCCCCTTACCCAATTTCTCGACTTGAACTTGAAGGGGCTGGTACTTAACTCGGATGGTGCAACGTCTGAAACGAGGTTCGCAGCACCACCCCTTCCTTAAAAGGTATGAGACAGTCATTGTAATGCAAATGCAAAATGATCTTAGAGTGTCAAAGTGGTTTTGCCATGGAAACGAGACTTACCCTCTCCTGTGGCCACAGGGCACTGTACTCCTCTGTCATTGGACTTTGTGTAAAACCGAGCACAACTTCTGAGTACCGTGTACTTGAGTTGTCTGACAGGATCTTCAGTCTCGGACCAATACAAGACTTGTGCCTGGGTCCTGGGTGTGTAAATACTTTCCCTCTTGAAACCATCAGTTACTCTTGTTCCCTCTGTAAACAATTTTTCTCTTGCCGTTTTCAAGTATTTTGAAAGATCAGTCTAGACTCGTATTCCAGACTCGACAGTAAACGTACAATACGAAGTTCGTGTTCCATCATCGCAGCTAAAAGGGCTTTTCAATGTTTATAAGAAACCGCAAAACGACTTTATCCCAGCCAAGTTTAAATACACACGGTTCCTAGGCGTCGCTAGCACTTTTTAACAACAGTGAAATGCTATATTTACCCAGCTAAAGTGAAGCGAGGGAGTTCTATAAGGCACACAATACCTAAAATTAGATACCAGATATCAATAATTTTTTGGAACCTTAACTGGAAAGCACTTTTAGCATAATTGAAAAAAATGCTAAAAGTTTCTATATCCAGGTGGTTTATCTCAATCATCACGAGGTGAGGACTTTTTAAAGGTTACTTTCGTCGAAGGGAGTGCGCTGAATTTACTGTGTAAGTTGAAGTTCTCGTTTTCCCCAAAAAGCGTGCGTAAATACTGAGCGAGTGCCCGCTGGGTATCCCATAACACTCCTCAAATCTAATAAATTCAACATGGCCGCCGTATCGGTAAAAAGGTCTATTGACAAGGCAAAGATTTTATATAGCGGTTACCAAACAAGAAACAAGGAAGATGAAAAACGTACTTTCCTTTCACCAAAATAAGCAATGCGAACCTGCTGAAGCAAGAGAGAAACTTGGTCGCAAATATCATTTGATAATTCTTCTCTGAGCAATCTTCTTTGCTGTCGAAAACACAAGTCCTTTCACTTAGATACTGATGAACATCGACTCACTCTTTTATCTATCAAACGATTATTTTTGTTGTTTTTAATCCCTCTGGCGCCTTTCTCATCAGTGTTTTCGCAAGGGGTACCATTTTTTAATGGAAGATATACAAAAGAGTTACATTTCCTGTCAAAAATTGAATAAAAAGTCTAAGGGGTAGGACCTCAGACAGAGCCTTCCCGAATTAAACTTTGCTGAGACCCCCTTCGGCTGGCACTTGAGTGGAGAAAAGCCTTTGAAGAGAGCTCTGAAGTTTGGTTTCACTATCATGAAAAAAAGAAAATTTTGCTAGTCAACTTGTCTTCTGCTTTATTGATCAAAGGATACTTTTTGATGACGTTGATAAAAGGGAAAATTGTTTGCGCATGGCATGTGCGGAGTTGCAAGACTGGCGCCTCCTAATCATTACACCCAGTGCACCCTGTCTTCCGGCTTTTTACCAGGGAACATAATGAAACGGTACCAACCAATTTTTGCGCCTGCACTCACTCTCGCCGTGCCCATTTGAGCCTCTGCGGAGGGGGAGAGGCGGTCTTGACCAGCCTCGTCCCCACGCCAATTCGCGCTCTCCGAGTCAGCGGAGGAGGCTTGGAAACTACGGCAATGACGCGAGTTCCCCGACAAGCTTGACAGAAGCTTGACAGGTGATGTGACATCGGAAATCGTCGAGGACGACTGGGAACGAGGTTGGGTCTTGACCAGAGTTTTAACAAATTCATACGGCTGGTAATTGTAACCTTTCAGCAAATGTCCTTTTCATCACATAAATTAAAAATAAACGCTTTCACTAAATTCTCCTAAGGATTATCGTGCAAGTGTATAACAGCAAAATGAGAATAGAACAACAGTGTTAAACAAAGTTCACGCGAAGCAAACACACAGCTGACCTAGAAGTTCAGTGGCCATTCAGATAATGCACCAAAAACATTATTCTTCGTTTTCACTGTCACGCAATAAACACGGCACAAAAAAATACATCTGAAACCGTCCAGTGGAAGAACCCAAGAAAATGAAATGTTAAAAAAGACTAATACATAAACAATTTGTCCAAATCTCAGGTCTTTGTGGCCCACAGTTTCTGAGTTAGTTGCCGAAATATTTCACGCACCTTTGTAGAGCTTTGTATGGAGACGCCATACTGGTGGACAGAAATTGTCCACCAATATGGCCGCCGGAAATCAACAAAAACATCTGGAGTTCACTTTTTCTATAAAAGCTCTTCCTTTTCACTCGAGAACTAGCATACTTGCGCATAAACATATCTTCTAATACTTGAAACGGTTAAACTGCTGAAAATCAAGCGGAGGGACTTTTTTTCAAGGAGATAGTATTCCTCTTTTGGCGTCACGCACTGTGAAAACTCGGAAGTTCAAATTGCTGTATTTTCGAAATGAAACATGCTTCGGGGCTGGAAACTTGTACAAAGATGTATTTCCTATTAATCTTCAGCCTAGTGTAAATAAGAATTCGTAAAACCTCGCTTTTTTGACTTTGCAATCTGATGACGTCACCGTGAAAACCATCAATTCGTGGTTAGCCATAATGTATAGAGTACAAATATGACTTATTCACCACCTAGAGTGCCTCCTTAAAACCAGTCTAGCGCACATACTGAATAATTGTTATCGTTACTGTTGTAACTATGAAGCCCAAGAAGCTCTCCATGATCTTATATCCGGGCACACAGGAACTGGATTGAAGAAGAGGTCTGTAAAAATCTATAATAAAGAGGAATTTTTGTGTTACCTTGCGCAAGATGACTTTCCAATGACGATTCACTCATATTTTGTTCGTATTGTAAGAATGTAGAACAACATAGCTTTCCCTAGTAGGTTTACCTCCCTGAGCGATTTTAAATCATTTTTGATGAATATGTATAAGTCTCTTTTAATGTCAGCCTTTGAGGTGTGTCCGTAGTCCATCTCACGGAACTATCCATGTCACCACACTCAGTCGTTAGATTAATGTTTTCGATTGTTTTAGTTTTTGTATATACTTCAAATTCTTTCATTCCCTTGGATGGGCCCCTCGCGTGGGTCTGAATGTTCCGTCAGCGCCTTTCCCTCTTAGGCATCCATTTTTCATTTTATTTTTTAACATTTTAATATATAAATTTAGCCAGAGCTAAAAGGGAAGCTCCAGTTTATGTACTTTAAATTTAGTTAAGAAAATGGACTTTAAACCATTGCGAAGAAATCCACAAATCGATACTAAACTGTAGAACCATATGACTGAAAAAGAAAAACACGTGACCTCGATGAGTTGGCACGTGAGCCCGTGATATGGTCAAGTGACTCTGGTCAGCGGATACCGTGTTTTGACAGCTGTCAATTGACCATAATATGGATATCTATCATCAACTCAAACACAGGTTATAGGGTCCCACACTAGCTAGAAAGTTTGGCATTTCACATTGGTTTTCCTGTGGTGCGGACGGGCGCACGTAGGGTCACGTGATTACCAAAATTTCTCCGATGAACAGATTACCGATTTTTTTTTAGGCATAGGGCTCCGCTCGAACTCCGCTACAATGTATATATCTATACTATTCATATAGTGTGTATTGCCCAATAAAGTAAGTCAAACAATTACAGTGTTAAATAATTAATCCATTAACCAGGAAGATGGTATTATCTAAATAAACTCCAATGTTATAAGCTATAACATTATAGCTTTATGAATAAAGTTGTGTTATTCGGTTGAAAAGAAGGTAAAACGTTACGTAAACGTACCGTTTGAGGATCGTACCACCAGTGACCATTCATCTGCTCTGTAAGTACTTGTAAATGACGTCACCACGCCAAACCTGTTGTAAACTTGTCTACAAAAAGTGAAAGTAAGGGAATATATAAATTGTAAATTCTCTTCGGTTGCGTAGCATTAGAAGAGAATTGATTTCTATTCGCTGTTATTTTAGCTATTGATTATTTGTGAGATGCTTTGAATGATCATGTAACCAGGTATTTGTGTAAGTAATAGCATGATTTGTAGTGATATTTGGCATAAATACCACGAGTGATATTTCAAAATTGTTATACCTAATTTCACGAGCCGTTAGCCGAGTGAAATTTTAGACAATTTTGAAATATCACGAGTGGTATTTGTACCAAATATCACGTACGAATCATGCTATTATTTGTTTGTACTACTACCCGCCAAAGGTTTGTAGTTTTCACATGTAGGTATTTCAAATTAAGCTGAAATACCACTGCTCTAAGCCAATCAGATTGCAGAAATTTCTCATGTAGTAGTATAACTGAAAGTAATTGTATGTTTCAGGGCGTAAGCGTCTTACGCCCTGGTATGTTTATACGTGAAGAGTGGAATTAGTATTTTTGTATGAATAGAGGCTGTTTAGCATGCAAGTCATTCTCGGTCGTTACTCTTCCTTTTGTTTTATTATTTTTTCGGCCTCGTAGGAAGGTCGTGGAGTTTTTGGGCTTCGTTCTTACCCAGGTTTCCTCAATTTTCCCCACCTTTTCGCGGTTTTTTTGTAGGGTTCTTTGGTGGCCTCCGAGTGTCTCCTGTAGATACGTATCCAAAACTCCGTTCATTTTTCTTGATGTATTGTTCGCAATTTTGTTTTTTAGGTTCAGTTTGGGCTTCAAATAAAGCGTAATGGTCTACTACGGCACAATTAACCAGAAATGTTGTTAGTTGTTATATGTGTGTTGTTGGGAAGCCTGTTGTTAAAAACTCTAGATGTACAGTTACAAGACACTTATTGTATGAAAGCATTTTAATACATTGTATCAAAACTGTATTCTATCAAAAGCTTTTTAGCCCGTTTTCAAAATACGAAAAGATCCATCGGTGAAGACAAATCATTTTGCTTATTTGGATTTTCTTTATGACTGTATCATGACAGTTTCTTTCCCCTCCCCCCACCCCTCTCTCTCTCTCTCTCTTCCTCTCCACCTCCAAACATAACAGATTTTCTATTACACTGATTCAGCCTTTTTGCAAGGTTTGCTATGGTTACTTGCTCTTTCTGTTTTCTGCACAGTAACTACCTTCCAATAAGGCAATTGTTGGAAAGCTGATAAGTTACTGATGATATGGCAAAATTGTTAAGAGTACCGTGAGTATGTTTGTTACAGGTTTTCTTAAATGTCTGATGAAAAGATAAAATATATCAAGTCTAACATAATTCTATATAAGGTTACTCACTTCAGAAGCGCCACTGTATCATCTCCTCCCTCCAAATCACGGCCCCATCCCACTTTCCAGTCTGAATTACGCCAACTCCTTCGTTCAATTGCTTGCACTTCGTTTACTTCTCCACGAACGAAGCTTTCATTCACATAATAAGCCACCTACAAATAAAACTCACGCATCGTCAACAGGTGCAGCTGGTTTGCTTCTCGGGATACTCTCGTTGTTTACTAAAGTACACGCCGTTTGCGATAGACGCACACCCGCCTCCCGTGGCGTCGCCGTAACGTGCCCGGTGGCCACGTTTGACGAGAGAACATGAGCTTCGTACAAACGTCAGTTCAGCACGATACTGTCAACAATTTTCCTTCTTCAAAATATCTTTCCACAAGATGTCTCTTAGGTTTGTTCACTTTAGTAACCAAATTGTTTACTTCAAACCGTTTGAGAAGTGTTTTTTCTTTATTCGAAGGAGGGGTTGAGGTGGCGAACGCAAGAGAAAGTCGCGTTTATTTATCAAATACAACAGACTATACTAGTCTCATATCAAGTAGGGATAGAGAAAACGGACGCAAAAGGCAAAAACAGACAGGGAGCGGTTCACCTCTCAATTCCGAATCTGAAAAGTGGTTCAGAGGTTACTGTTAAAATCAAAGCGTATATTATTGTAGTATCAAAGCTGTTCCGATTTGTTTTCTTCAAATCCCTAACATCGTGGCATGCCCGCTACATTCACGCTAAATTGAAGTGAGTGTTCTAAGCTGAAGTGAGTTCACTGATCTAGTTCCCGATGTGCGAATGTACTTACCAATAGAACTTTACTGATGGAAATATCCGTGGGTAAATTGAGAATCCAGTTAACAGGTTCGTAGCTTGCAAGTACGAGTACAATTGGTCTGTTTGACTTTCCTCGACTGACGATATTCACACTTGCGTTACCGGCTGTTAGAGGAAGCCTGTTAATAGCCTCGTACACAGACAATACGTGCACCTCGTACTGTGTAGAACTGTTGCCGGGGGTGCAGCTGTAGGTAGGATGGCTCTGTTGGTTGTTATACCGTGCTTTAGCAAGGGCTGTAGTAGAACTCACCTCGATTTTACATCCATATGCATCAGCTGAAGAAATAAAAAACTTATTAGTAATGCATCAGTAGTTTAAAAAAATCACGGTCAGAGTTGCAGCCAGGGTGGAGATGGTGTTGTGCTGCTTGACTAGTGACCGTGATTGATCAACTCTTCTTTTCTTTTTTGTATTCAGCACACCGTGTCTTTTATTTAGGTAGTTATATTTTCCATTAGTGTGCGCGTGTTTTTCCCCACCTTCACGGGGGTACATAACCTTAGAATACATCAGGGATGAGCAAGTCCTAAACAACAGATTTGAGAACCTCTCTCTAAGAAATAGGCGTCCTAAGTGATATCTATGGTTTTGGGAAGTCAGCACCTTTGTGTTAACAAAACTGGAGCGCCGCGTTCTTTTCAAATAATTTTAGCAATATGCTTTTCATTGGCATTTCTTTCTGACGGTGGAATGCGACTTTGCAGGTCTTCCGTCGATATCTGAGCTAGCTCTTTGGACCTGATTTGTTAAAATCATTAGGAAACAACTTACTCAAGCAAGTTTCATAGTTGTTGCCTTGATCAGTGCAGACGCAATATCTCTCTTTGCAAACAACCTTCATGTTGTAACCTTGGCGACAATAGTAAGAGTTCTGCCAGTTATAACACTCACGCTGGTGTGGATTGAGTGTAGGTGTTGGTGAGGTGGTGGATGTACTAGGTGCAGCTCCAAGCCCTGAACCTGTTTAAGAGAGGTAAAGGTAGGTAAAGCCAAAGGCCCACACGGCCGGAGCTTATACCGGTTTCCGTAGCATGAAGCATACCTACGAGTATTGCTACTTCCCCCTGGACGGAATGCTAGTCCATCGCGCACAGGGTTACCCCAGCAGTATGTCGCCGGTACCCATTTATACACCTGGGTGAAGAGAGACATGGTGGAGTAAAGTTCCTTGTCTAAAGAAACAACGCGACGGGCGAGGCTTGAACCCCGGACCTCCAGATCTAGAGTTTGAGTGTTAGCCGCTCGGCCACACACGCCCCCACTGTTTAAGAGAAGCGGCCTTTAAAGGCCTGGCTAAATCTAAAATTGAGACAAATCGTAATTATGCTACTTTGCACAAAAGGACTTTCCAAACATGATATTTACTGCAATTGGATTAATCAGGTTAACCAGAAACATTGCATTACCCAAATAGACTCTAATAATTAACAGTTAATGAATGAGGCTGAGTATCTTATGAAGAATTATGGGGATCGAGGAGGGTGTTATCCGTCGAGGCCGTAGGCCGAGGCGGATAACACCCTCCGAGATCTCCATAATTCTTCATATGATACGAAAGCCGAATTCAATAACTGTTTTATTATTCATTCAAAATAATTCCTAGTTTAAAAACATAGCTAAAACATGCTTACCTCCATCGATGTTCATTTCATCTTCGATAGTGTACGTTTAGGTTTGTCCAGCTCCGCAAATATTCTCCAAATAGCAGATGTCGCCCTTCGAGTTGTCTTCTTGCTGTTCCTGCCATGTTTTTAACTATTTTTTCGCCTAGTTCTTACCATAGGCGTACGGGCAATTTTCGGCCAGGGGGGGCGGTAAACCATTTGCCCAAAAAATTCTCGCAAGTTGCCCAAATTTTTACACAAGGGCCATACGATGCAACAACATAGGCCGTACTGGCATACGAACGTGCCTCAATACAGTTTTTCAGGGTCAATATATACCTGCCAAGCTTGAGCATAAACTATACCTTGCTATAAACAAACATTTGGAAAAATTGCCACCACAGTTGTATTATATAAAGATGAAAATTTGTCATGATCAGGGTTGCAATGACATCGGAGTTGTCATAGCAACGAAATGATGCCATTACCTAGGTCTATGAAATCGTTCTCGAGAGCTTTTTCCTCCAATAGTCGCCTCGATGTTTGTGAAGTTAAAACGGAATCTGTGAGAGCGTTATCGGGATATTTTGGGATAAAGTTTTTATCGTTAGAAATAGAGTAAAACAAGGAAAATCTTGATGTTTAGCCGTTATCTGTAGAAAACGAAGCGCTTTTGACATGCAATTTCACCTCATAATATATAGCTTCAATCGTTTTAAAAATGTGTGTGAGTTATTTTAGAGATAATTCTGGTCAATCACGGCTACAAAGAAGGATTTCATTAGTATGTATCATATGGCGCTCTTGTTAACGGTTTTGTAAACATTTCGGTCTACTTTAACAAATTAGTGAATAATTTGAACCACTTGATAGATTTTTTTAAAAAAATTAAGATTCTTCTCGTAAATCAGAGTGAGAATTCGTCAGGCACTTCTTCACTTTCAGATCAATCGCTGATGCTATCTGCCATACACTGTTCTACAAGCGGAGATGATTCTTGAAAGTTAGGCGGAAGTTTATTCTAATCAATTCACGATTGGAAATAGCCCAAATAACACCAATAATATCTGGAAAGCAATCCGCCAGTGTGTCCCCAATAAATCTACTTCCCAGCGAACATTTAGTAAGAGCGTCAAATCTGTTGCAGACGAATTTAACCAGTTCTTCGTATCTGTTGGTCAGAGCACTGTTGACAAAATTACGTCCCTGGCTAATGAATGCAACTTAACACTTAATCAGAATTATTTCGTGCCGAGACAATACGCTTCCTCTGACCAGTTCACACTTAGTACCGTTGATTATAAACAAGTAGAGCGTATAATAGCAGCGATGCCTTCAAACAAGGCCCCCGGGATAGATAAAATTCCGATTCGTGTCATCAAAGACTGTCTTAATCCAATTGCTCACCCAATAACGTCTATCGTTAATGCATCCTTTCAAAACTGTGTTTTTCCATCAAAATGGAAAACAGCCGAGGTTACACCCATCCTAAAGGAGGGCGACCATGAACAGGCAAACAACAATAGACCCATCTCACTTCTACCAGTTTTATCGAAGGTTTGCGAAAGGGTAGTACATAATCAACTCACCTCGTATCTGCAATCAAATGACACCCTATCAAAGAGTCAAAGCGGTAACAAGAGATGGCACTCTTGTGAAACATCTGTCATTGAAACAACAGACACAATTCTTAACGCCATCGATAAAAAGAAGTTAACGGCAGTTGTACTATTAGATATGAGCAAAGCCTTTGATAGTGTCAATCATGACACGTTAATTTTAAAATTGCAAGATGTCGGAATTTCCAGTGACACTCTCCAATGGTTTCGTAGTTACCTAAGCAACAGGTCACAAGTAGTACGAATCTATTCAACGCTATCTGAGCCTTTGTCTGTGACCAGTGGCGTTCCTCAAGGAAGCATCTTGGGCCCACTTCTTTTTAGCATATATACGAACGATCTTCCATTGATCCCACAGAAATGCAGCACCCAGAGTTATGTAGATGATACGAAACTCATCACTTCCTTCGAGCTTAAAGCCAACCTGGATGCAATTTCTGATTTGGAAGACGACCTGTTTAAAATAGGGGAATGGTGTTCCAACAATCAATTGTTACTAAACCCTGGCAAAACCAAGTTGATGATATTTGGCAGCAGGCAGATGCGTGCAAAATTCCAATTTCGTCACCTTTCCTTTATGGGTAAGGACATTGTCCCTACAGACACCGCCAAAGACCTTGGTGTGACTTTGGATCCTAATTTAACTTACGATGAACATATAATTAAAACCGCTTCCTCGTGCATGTCCCGCCTTGGCCAGATAAACCGTGTCAAGCATGTCTTCGACAAACGTACACTTTTGATGATTATTAATTCCTTAGTTTTTAGCAGGTTATTTTATTGCTCCAATGTTTGGTCAAATACCTCAAAATGTAATGTCAACAAGTTACAGGCAGTGCAGAACTTCGCATGCCGCATTGTTAGCGGCGCGCGTAAATTTGACCATGTTACACCAATTCGCAAGGAGCTAAATTGGCTTTCAGTTCCCAGTCAGCTTTATTACCGGAACGCTACAATGGCTTTTAAATGTATGACCGGTCAAGCCCCTGAATACCTTACATCAAAATTCATAAAGCGAGCAGAGGTTAGCCGACGTAGCACCAGAAATTCACAGCTTTTACAAATTCCCTTTTTTAGAACAGCTGCCGGTCAGAGAACATTTTTCTATAGAACTGTGAACTTATGGAACTCCTTAGACAATTCCTTTAAACTGTGTAACTCGATTGATGTTTTTAAAACTCGTTTACGTACTAAATTACTTAAAGAATTGTAATTTTATATATATTTTAAAACATTTTTTAATTGTAAATAGGATCATGTATTGTCTTTGAAAAGCCCCTTGGGAAAGTCAATAAAGTATGTATGTATGTATGTATGTATGTATGTATTGTAGTACAGCGCCCAACGATTAAAAAAAACCCTTCCCTCATAAACAGAAAATCATCACGTGCTTGGCAGCCACTGTCTCGTGTGAATGTAACTTGATTATTACGCCGACTTCAGGTTAAAATAGAAAATATTTATCTCTTCAAAATACTAATGGCAAAACGTGAAAACGTCTTTAAAAGTTGCCTTTGCCCAAATTTTCTCTTGCTGCCCAAAAAATCTGAGTTGCCCAAAATTTGGGGGGGCTGCAGCCCCCCTCGCCCCCCCGGCCCGTACGCCTATGGTTCTTACTCTTGAAACGAGTGAAATGTCCGCCATTTTTTCAAGTTCACAACCAAAACAACTCAACCTCGTCCCCAGGTCTTCTCGGTTAACGGTGCCTTAACCTGCGAAAACGCTGCATTTTTGACGTCATTTCCTCGTTAAAGTCAGAATTCTTCCAAATTTGCTCATCAGTAACTGGTTATGGTAAATTAAACGTGTGCTTTTAGCCAATCAGAATCGGGGAAATATTTTGAATGAATAATAAGAAAAGATAATGAAAAACATTAGTTTATATCGGTTAAAAAGAAGGGACCAGTTTGATAAACGTACCGTTTGAGGAACGTACCACCAGTGACCATTGATTCGCTATGTAAGTACCTGTAAACGACGTCACCACACCAAATCTGTTGTACACATTTCTACAAAAAAGGCAAAATGTTTGTGGTGTCCAAAATGAACATTATAAAGCTACCATATATGTGAAAAAAATCAAGACTTTAGATTGAACATCTTTTCGACGGACAATGCGAAATAAACTCAAATATAACTTTGCTGTTCAGTAAGTGACTTACTTTAGAAGCCCAACTGTATTTCCTCCCCCCGAATCACTGCCATGGCCACTATCCCAGTCTGAATAGAGGGTACTCTTTCGTTCAATTGCTTGCACTTGGTTCACATCTCCACTAACAGAACTTTTATCCAATGAATAAGAAACCTACAAATAAAACAGAACTCTCCCTCACCAACATTTCTTTTCTTGTTTGAAAGGCAAGATAATTATTTCTTGGTTTTATTCTGAAAATGTAACAACAAAATATTTTCAAAAAGCTTACCCCACAATTGACATGCTGTTGGTAAAAGAAAACTGCGTAACGACAGGTCTCTGAGTGGAATGATTTTTTTTTTCTTTTAGTTCATGATGTGCGAATGTACTTACCAGTATCACTTTACTGATGGAAATACCAGCGGGTAAATTGAGAATCCAGTTAACAGGTTCGTAGCTTCCAAGTACGAGTACAATAGGTCTGTTTGACTGTCCACGACTGGCGATATTCACATTTGCGTTACCGGCTGTTGGAGGACGCCTGTTAATAACCTCGTACACAGCCAGTACGTGGACCTCGTACTGTGTGGAACTGCTGCTAGGCGTGCAACTATAAGTAGAATAGCCCTGTTGTTGTTGGTTGTTTGGTTTGGCAAGGGCTGTATCAGAATTCACCTCTATTCTACATCCATATGCATCAGCTGTAGAAATGAAACAGTTACTAGAAATCAGCATCAGCAGAATAAAAAGACAAAAGACAACAGGTTGAGGGCTGGGTTGGAGAATTAAAGGAGAATTGGTGTTAAGCGTTTGCGGGATGGGTGTGCATGTAGGAAATTACCTGAGAATCACATTTTACTTTCTTGTGCTCTCTTAAAGTTTACTTCAACAAAGTTCCAAATTTTGTATCTTTAATGAAGGAGGAACACAC